>JAULKM010099322.1:0-59029 GCA_032355605.1 Rubia tinctorum
CCACCCTTATATGTGTAAACGCTTAGGAATATCCCTCTTCTCTGTGGATGACCCCGACTTGCCACTATCTACTTTCTAGTAGTAAATCCGCAATAAGGGCATATAAATGCTATCTTTGAGAGGCACGACCACGGCCTCCCAGATATGAATCTTGAAGTCTCACAAATCAAATGTTAATACATCTTTACAAATAACCCCAAGTTATAAACTAAGCTACTAAAATTAAACCCATGACATTCCATGGATTAATTATGCTAAGGAAATGTGTAACGAATGAAGAGAGAGAAATGAGAGAGAGATAAATATGTTCTAGTTACTCTTTAGCCGCCTCTCTCTAACCACAGAAGTTAAGCCACTCTATATAGTGAAGAGAAGAAAAAGGCTCAAAAGCCAATCTGTAAAATCTTAGGCAGCAGGGTTGCATGGCCCGTGCAAATTTGCACGGTCCATACTCATCTGCATGGAACGTAACCTGGAATGGCCTTTGGGTAACTTTTGCTTGCAGTGGTCGTGCGAATCTCTATGGACCGTGTCTCGGAGGTTCATTCTTTTCCACCTGTTTGTAAGGGTCAAGCAAAATTGCAAGACCCATATCCTGGAACTCTTCCTTCCTTCAATTTACTTGCACAAGCCATATAGATCTACATGAGTCGTGTCCTGGGTCATTCTCTACCACACTCTGATGGCATGGCCCATCGAAAACTGCACGGTTCATGCCTCTTGAACTTCTTCCAAAATATTTTCTTTCCTTCTTCCACGCACTTTGATCTTTTACCATTTTAAGCTCAATGGCCTCCATTCTTTTACTATATTGCGATTGGCCTTCCATCTACTACCATCCTTTTAGATGGCATTCACTCATGAGTAATCTACAATTCAAATCCTATAAAAAGATCTATATTCTCACAAGGGCAAAATTCCATTTGGTTCACAATTGGATCACAAAAAAGGGCAGTTACATAAGAAAACCAAAGATGATGGCTCGAACTCCATTTTGTGTAAAGCCTATCTAAACCTAACCACCAACAAAAGCATTGTAAAAGTGATGTTAAATGTTCTAAGAAAACATGCATTTCACGTCTCTTCAAATCTTCCACACTTAAACCTTTATTCATCCTCGAGTAAACAAGTACAAGTAAAAAATCTAAGAGAATATTAAGCTCGCAATATCCCAAAACATCTAACATTTTATTCATAGAACTACCCTAACCCCAAGATAAAACTCAAATCCCAAACCTAAGATGTTCTAAGCCGCCTACAATCCAATAATAAGAATGGAGCATCATGTTCCAAAGAAGGAAAGAGAACTAATTTACTCTACCCCTAAAGCTACCAAAATGACACAACAAGAGAAGCATATGATAATTTTTCATTTTCTCACTTTTTTCCTAGGATCCCTTTTGGGTTATCATGCATCTCATTTTCTTTCAAACCTAATACTTCACTTTTTTCCACACCTTATTTTGGTCTCTCATTTTTTCATAGGTTTCCCTTTCGGGTTTTCAATCTACCAGGCCTCCCAATTTTACCTAAGTCGCCCTTCCAGGTTTATGACTTAGCGGGATAAATTTTTCATTTTTTTTAGATTTTTCAACATAAACAGTTGCTCCAAAAGTGATCTTCACACTACAAAAAAGAAAACAAACACAACTAAGTAACAACTAAACCCCCTCCCTTCCACATGAACCTTGCATTATCCTCAATGCATAACGATGTGAGAAAGCAAGTGGGAAAGTGGTAAGGAAGTAATTAGGATGGAAAGGTGAGCATCCAAAGTATGCCTTGTGACATGAACTCCTACTCCATTAGGAATGAGTAAACAATCATAACAAGGGGACGTGATACTTCCTTTGTTCTTCAAGGGAATGGTAATGGAAAATTCGGTTCTCGGAACAATAGCATTATGACTCCATCATTGACTGTTTGCTCTGTTTCTCAAATCCCAATGTTCCCTGTAAAACAATATAAGACCAAGAGTAATCGGGTTCCACACAAACTATTCTAAAATAAAAATAAATTGAAAATAAAGTTCAAAACACTACAAATCAATATATTTAGTATCGTTCTCTTGACTTATTACCTCGGCATAATTCATTCATAAATCAGATCTTCGAGGATAAGAGTTTCCTTGAATGAGCCCAAAGTTCCCAACTCAAAGTAGGGCTTCAATTGTTGTCCATTTCCCTTCATCCTATGGCTATGTTTCTTACATTCCACTTCTACCGCTCCATTAGAGAAAAATTTTTCACTACATATGGACCCGTCCACCTTGAGCATAATTTACTCGGAAAGAAGTGAAGTCGAGATTGAAAAACAAGGACTTTTTGTTCTATCTCAAAGACCTTCTTCATGATTCTCTTTTCGTGCCACGTTTTCCCCTTTTCCTTTTTTTGAATTTTCATAGGATTTGCATTGAATTTCTTTGAGTTCTTGGATTTGCAACTTCCTATGTACCCTGACTTCATTTAAGTTCATATTTAGGCTTTTAACGGCCTAATATGCTTTGTACTCAAGTTCAACCAGGAGGTGGCATTCCTTACTGAAATTGAGTTGAAAAGGTGACATACTTATTGAGGTCTTATAGGTGGTCAGATATGCACAAAGTTAATCATCTTACCGGTCGCTCCAATCTTTGATTGACAGGATTAATGTCTTCTTAAGTATAACTTTACTTTGTTGATTGGACACTGGTATGCGGTGGATGTATTGTGGGTGATGGTATATTTATTCATCAAAGCTTCGATGATTCACTTGAAAGAATGAGATCCTTATCACTGATCATTATTCGGGGAACCCCAAACTAAGAAAATGTTAGTTTTTAGAAACTCCGCCACCTTATTTGAATCACCGTTTCTCGTGACTTTGTCCTCCACCAACTTACAAACATAGTCAACAGCTTAAATGATATATATATATATATATATATTTTTCCACCCAAGCTTGGGAAAGGTTCCATGAAATCCATCCTCCACATGATCATAGTAATGCTTCTATTAGTAAGGGTCCCATACACATGTCCTCGCCGTACTAATCACTTTTTTTCCTTTTGACTTCTCTTAAGGAGGGGGAATCAGCCCGTAACTAGGTAGTTGACCAAATTGGCATACCAAGGTTGACTAGTTGTCACCCAAAACAATCGTTCGCCGGGAAACTCTTCCCGAATGGGCTCCAATTTTGGCTTCTCCTCGACGGGATCTAGATCTTGCGGGGACATCAAATTACTCAAGTGATTGGATATCACATTTTCACTACCTTTTTTGTCTCTTACCTCTAGTTTGAACTCACTTAAAAAGATGATCCACCTAATCAGCCCATGTTTTGCTTCCTTTTTAGTCATCAAGTGGCGAAGGGCCTTATTACCCTCCTCATCAACAACAAGCTCTACATCATTTTGCAACAACTTGCACAAAGGAGACGAGATTTTAGAGAAATCCTTAATGAATCACAAGTAGAAATCGGCATGTCCTAGGAATGCCCTAATATCTCTAACACTAGTAGGGTAAGATAAGGATTGAATGGTGTCTACTTTTTCCTTGTCTACCTCTAGAACTTGTCAGGATACTACATGACCAAGTACAATGCCTTTTTCAGTGGCATTATTCAGAGTTCAACATGAGGTTAGTTTCCATACATCTCTTTAGAATAAAAGATAGATGGTGTAGGTAACTATTAAAAGAATCTCCATGTATGGTAAAATCATCTATGAAAACCTCCACAAAGCGTTCAATGATCTCTGAAAAGATGCTAACCATGCACCTTGAAATGTGCTCGGAGCATTGCAAAGAACAAAAGGCATTCGCCTATAGGAAAAAGTATCAAAGGGGCATGTGAAGGTAATTTTCTCTTAGTCTTTAGGGTCAATGACTATTTGGAATTATCTCGAGTACCCATCTAGAAAACAATAGTATGCATGCTTGACCAATCTTTCCAAAATTTGGTTTATGAAAGGTAAGTGGAAATGGTTCTTTCGAGTTACGACGTTTAAGCGGCAATAGTCTATACAAACCTGCAACCTTTTTGGAATATGGGTAGGTATGAAATCCCCATCCTTATTTTCCACCATTGTGTCCCTATTATTCTTAGGCACAACAACTTGGGTAGGACTAAACCATTTGACTTGAAGTAGTTTGGAGACTTCTCCCGTAACTACTTCCATCATTAGCAGGTTTGACCATTGTTGAGGTTTCCTTGTGGTTTCACACCTTCCTCCATTAGAATTAGGTTCATGCAAGTTGAGGGGCTTATACCTCTAATGTTGCCTATACTCTAACATATCGCTCCTTTATACCTTTTTAGCACTTCAATCAACCTACCCTCTTGGACACTTGTGAGTTTGCTAGAGATGATAACCAGTAATATATCCCCCTCAACTAAGAAAGAATATTTCAAATATTTGGGCAAATATTTGAGTTCAACTACTAGGGTTTTTTCTAGGGGAGGGTTGGCCTCCGATCCCTTCAATTCAATTGAATTTTTCTGGAGAGAATCTGAAGATATCTCTAATTGAGAATAAATCTTCCCTATGGTCTCTACCAAGCTAGTATTTAGAGACTCAACATATGTATCATCACAGACAAAATCGTTCTCTAAAGCTATCAACATGTTATCATAAAGATATTTTGTACAATTTTATCAACAATATCAATAACATGCAAACAAGAGTCATGAATAGGGTACTTCATGCTATCATAAATGCTAAATTCTACAATCTCATTATCCCATTCCATAGCAAACTTACCTGACTACACATCAATGTTAGCTCTTGAAATTTTCAAGAAAGGTCTACCTAAAAGTATAGGTGTGGCTTCCTTTTCATTTTCCATATCTAAAACATAGAAATCAGTTGGAAAGGTTAGTTTATTCACTTGAATCAACACATCCTCCACAATATTCTTTGTTGTGGGTTGGAGTAGTCGGCTAATTGAACTACCACTTCGGCTTCATGCAACTTACCGAAGCTCAAGATTTTTATAACAAGTATGGGATAACGGTGATTAAAGCTCCTAGATATAGCAATGCATTTTTAACACTGTATCTCCTATCATAAAAGGGATGGTAATCATGCCCGTGTTACAACATTTTGGGGGAAGTCCATTTTACAATAAGGATGACATGTGATTGCTAACTTGTTCTAGTGGCCTATACCTAGCATCGTGTTTTTAAGGGCATAACATTTTTAAAAAAGATCTCATACCTAGGCTTTTGATCTATAGCATTGATGACGGTGACACTTACCTCACGATGCCCAAAAATCTTAGAGAACTCCCTATGGCGGTCATTCCTTTGTTTGTGCTTTAAAGCTTCTAGGAATGGAGGTGGAGATGAAACTTTCTCTATCCTCCAATGGACGACCATATATTTAGCATTTTGATAGGGTTTACTATCGAAGCTGATCAATGGTAAACCTTATTGCACGAGTAAATATTTTACCCTTATCCATTTGATTGGGTTTACTAATGAAGCCCAGACATAGTCGACCTAATTGGACGACCAAATATTTGACCTTTAACCCTTTTATAGGGTTTACTGTTGAAGCCGACAAATAGTCAGCCTTATTACACGATTGAATATTTGATCCTTAACCATTTTTTTGAATTACAAATGAAGTCCAGAATAATCGACCTAATTTGACGATAAAATATTTGACCTTTTGCCTTTTGATAGGGTTTAATGTCGAAGTCAATGAATAGTCAACCTTATCACATGAGTGAGTAGCTTGTGAAGCAAGGATGTAAGTAATGCCAGTAGAACACATCCTGGTCAAGCCTACAATTGTAAAACCAAACTCATCGATTGATACACTAGCATTGTTATTGACATATTTCATTTGAACAATGGGGCCCTAAAATGGTGTAAACTATTTACCATATTTCCTCAATCACGGCATAGTATGCTATGTTCCATAAACGAGATTTCTATCATTCACACAGATTACATGTAAGGCTTCTGCAACAAGGCTAACATCACTATTTTGTGTAACGGTGTGTGTGTTCCATTCTTGGGTCGAGAAGGTAAACCCGTTCATGTCATATCTGGTGAACGAAATTGTAGCTGGCGAAGGAATAAAGGCTAACCAATTAAATTTTTCACTGTAACTGTTCTGACTACATTAATCCTTAACCAATCCATAAAAGTTTGATTGTGTTCTCCTAGTAATTGCTTCTCTGACCAACGGGGGTGCCACCCTTTTATAGTAGTTATGTGCATTTCGTTGTATGGGCAAACAACATTAGAATTTTGTAGTACGTATAATTTTGCTTTCATAAACTCGTCAGGGATAAGACCCTAGTTGTTTTGTTTGCAGTCCTTTACCACTGACTCTGTCTACATGTCGTGATTTTGATACCCTAACTGAATCTTCATTGTGTTAGAAATCCATGCATTATTCCACGACCTCTTCGGTCACATACCTCTGCATATTACTATAATTTTGGTGATATTGATTTTTCAAATAATATTTGAATGTCTTCATATACCTTTCAAAGGGATACATCCATGTAAGATAAAT
The DNA here is from genome assembly GCA_032355605.1 of Rubia tinctorum. Taxonomy (NCBI): domain Eukaryota; kingdom Viridiplantae; phylum Streptophyta; class Magnoliopsida; order Gentianales; family Rubiaceae; genus Rubia; species Rubia tinctorum. The sequence goes on from JAULKM010099322.1 coordinate 6,509, forward strand.
AGGACCACATATTAATATACTGTGCACAACATGAACCAACAAGTGCACCATTATATCAAAGAATGAAAGAGTGAAACACATTTTCAACTAGCATAACACAATCACTATTTCCTCCTGTAGCTCCTTCAATTGCACTGTATAATATATTTACAATATATTGCTTTGAAGAAGCGACATAGTTGGGTAATGCACTTTATGACATGAGTTGGCAAGATGAATCTAATTGAAACTAAAGAAATTATTGAATCAAATAGTGGGAATTGTGTGATTTCATACTCAAACTTAGTTCCTCGTTGGATACTAGGTTGCTAACCCGTGAAGAGTAGTCCATCAAGACCTTGATACCTTTTAGGCTGGAACATATTGAGCATTTTTCAACTTTTGAAAGTTAATAATATACGGGAGGGAAAGTACAGTCTCGCTTCTTGGGAACCAGAGTAGGTCTAATTTCTATATCAACCATATCTTTGCTGGACTTCACTCCATCCTTTGTGTTACCTGTGATTATTATCAAAGTACCAACAAAAGTATCTCAAACATTTTTTTTCAAAGTGTATCACATCAAACAATGTCAGACATCAAGAATAGCACAATATTGTAGCTAAAAAAATAGAACTCTTCTTCTAACTACCGATAACTTTGGTTTCTTCTTCCACTTTCCAAGTCATTTTGAAAATCACACAACATATACGAGATGGACGCATCTGATAAAATGAGAGGAGGAGGTGTTAACTCTACCTTGACATTGAATGTTTCATGCTGATTTCTCCACCGGTGAGTTGGCGAAAGCTATCTACGATGTTCGAGATACAATGTGTTACTTCCGTGCCGCAACTGACATCTGTATCTTCTAAAAAAGTGAGGCATGTTTGAGAACTTTTATTGATTAGCTAGATAAGTTTCCATATGCAGGAAAGTCATTCACTGTGAAAATATATCATGGCCTTAAATTCAAATCACTCCATAAGAAGCCGATCATACATCCTCATTATAGGATCCCATAGGAGTTTAAGATCATCTACCAAGGGAGCTGGTACACATCGATGTCTTTTTCAGGTTTCTTCGGACTTGAGTTCATAGGAGACAACATAGTGTACTTCCTTTTCATGCACAACCATGGGAACAAGTTATAAATCATGTCTATCACTGGCCACAAACTATGATTGTTGTAGTTATCACCAAATATGTTATTCTATTTGTGCACAAACTAAGCTTCAAATTACGTGGATCATTTACAAACCCAAGAAAGGCCACACCAATATTTTTCCACTGATCACCATCGGCCAGATAGCTAATGCTACCAGGGCCAACCATAGTGTGATCCGCATGCCAACTTATATTCTTTGCATCCTTGAGATTTTTAAACAATCCTTTCTGGAGAGGAATAATAGGTAGATATCAAACAACCTTGACAAGAACCTTCTTCATTTGCTGATTCCCAATGTCTCCCTCCCCATCCATCTCCTTGTGGAGTATTAAATTTAGGACTTTTTTTATTAAAGGATCTCCCCTATGTAAGATACAATTTTTTTTTACAAGCACAAGACTTTTCATAACCCATGCCCATTAGGCATAGTACCTTCTTTGCCTCATAGACCATTTCTGGTAGTCTATTTCCAAACGAAAGAATTTCTTTCACTACTTTCAACAAACCGGAGAATCCAACATAACTATAGTAATACTTACCTTTTACATTCATCAACTGCAACGTAGCCTTCAATACTGTCATACCTTCGGAACACATTTTGTATGAAAGGGTGTCATTACGTTCGTGCAAGGTTCAAAGCCTCTATGGATTTCCACTGTAGTTATTTCAACCTCCTCAACCAACTCATACAACCTATGTTGGCCTCTACATCATTTCTCGTACATTTATCCACACTCTCCACATGCCAAAACCAAGTTGTGTATATTGGATCAAAACCGTGTATGAATAAGTCATCCTTCAAACTATTTGGATCTCCATGAATTGCGGTTTTTTGGCTCTTCTTACAAGGACAATACACATATGATAACTTCTATTTCACGGTATTCGCAAATGTATATTTAATGAAGTTAGCTAAAAATGATTGTTACTCCTCACTAGTTCGATCTTCATAAAAAACAATGAGTTTTATCCAAGGATAATCTTACAACATAACATTAAGTACATATTTTTAGGTTCCTATCTTAGCAATAAATAAAAATGCTTACATTATTTCAATTCATGGATTAAATATACATATTAAGAATAACACACACACACACACACACATATATCAATGAACCTTAATTGCCATGTCTCATGCATATTTAAAAACACATGCTCTCATATGAATTACAAATACCCTAGAACCCTAACTCTTCATTGACTAAACCTGCAAGGTTAAACATAGGTTGCCGACATCGCACCCATGTCAGTAATTCTTTTTACTTTAATTTTAAAAACTATTTACCTTGGTTATCATAGAACCGAGGTAAAAAAATCTATTATTGACCTGGGTTATTTTATAACCAATAGCAGTTGCGAAGTGCGGTCAAGGTCACACAGGTTAAGTTGACATGTAAATCATAATGACTCAACGTATTTTTAAAAATTCTAATTACTGCAAATATTTTATTTCTTTACTATTAAATTCATGAGTCATGGCTGCCAGTGATGGTTCATCTAGACGGGCCCCTTTTGAGGTGAGAGATTTATGTTCATTTTGCTACATTATCCCTTTATTTTATTAGGATACTCACATTCAAAATTAGTAATAATTTCATTATTTTTCTGTATTTTAGGGAAACACCTACGACCGTGATCGATGCAATTACAAATGTTGACCACTATATGGTGTTCGAGGGTAATCCACGTTTCAGCTGCACCTTGAAACAACAAATATTTTTTGATAAACCCAACTATTGTAAGTATCGACCTGTTACATGTAACTTAATTTTATTCTAACATGTTTTTTGTTGATCATTACATATATACTAACTGTAGTTTTCTGTTTATGATTCAGTGATCCCCGGGGACATGGTACCACGCCTGTAAAATGACGAGATCGTCGTTATGTTGTGGTACTGCAGAGAAGAGTGGCACATGAACTTCTCAAGGAACACGAAGATCAAGACCCTATCCCTAAAGGGTTTTGGAACATTTCTGAGTGCCAACATCTTCATTGGGGACACGCTCTTCTTGGTGTTATTAAATGGTACTTGATCCATAGTGTTCGAAGTTATTATTCTTCGTGCTTTGATTTTTAAGGAGTTCAGTATTTTAAAATTGGTTGTAATAAACACATAATTATTGTTATTGGGACTTTTTTATGTAATTCAATTTAAATTTCATACACTATCACTTTTTAATTTTTTATTGTCTATTGTTTGTGTCAATGTTTTACCCTATCATTTAAAAACACAATTTTCAATTCACTACAAAAAAAACAGGGTCGTTCACACCGGTAAAAAATTCACACGAATTCATGCTGGTATAAATGTTCATAGTTGCACTGGTACGCCAGATGTTATGATAAATAACGGTGCAAAACCGATATATGGAAAATGTAAATTTTGTTGAATAAATAAGATTCACACCAGTACCATAGTTGCCGGTGTAAGATAGCGGTGCTATTGATGTCCAATGCACTGGTCAAAGTTTTACCGGAGAATATTTTTCTGAGCAACTGTTGATCGTTGGCGCCAAAAATATGGGTCAAGTGCATGTAATCCAAATGCAATGGGAATTTCCCCAAAATATTACACCGCTCCAGTTAGTTACCGGTGTCTATTCATATTTTATGATGTCGTATCATTTGCACAAGAAATTTTATGAAATTACCAGTGTATATCATGCATTTAATTCTCACCTTCCACCTTTTTTGGCAGGTTAAAATCGGAGAAATGAGGAAGAAGAGTTCATTAATGGCTTTTTGAGGGTTGTTGAAAATATTTTATGATCTCCTATTAAGAACCTTAAAGGTGTCATTTTTTTAAAATATGTTGATGTATTTTATTGATGGTTATTGTTGGTTTTGGTATGAAGAACATATATATCTTGTGTGTTTGATCATCTTAAGGTGATTGGGGTAGCATTGTTTATATTAGCTTGTCATTTGTTTTCATGGTTGATGTTGTTAATGCTATGGTTATTGATTGTCATATTGTGTGGTGTATTATGAATGTGGTTATTTTAATGCGGAATGGTCTATGTGGTGTACTAATGATCTTGCATGATTTGTATGTGGTAATGAAACTGTATTCTAATTAATTGTGTGGAAGTTTGATTGTTACATATTTATTGATGTGTAGAGATGTATAGTGCCATCGAGAGGCGTAAGCATGTGTATTCCAACGTTAGTAGGGTGAGCAAAGAATATGTTTGTTTTGTGGATGAGTTTTTGGAGTCTGCTTTTAATCGAGAGAATAAAAAATTATGTGTCCTTGTCGTGATTGTAGAAATCAAAATCATACTGACAATAAGGAAATGCTGAGACTCCATTTGTATAGCAGGGGGTTTGCAAAAGATTATGTTGTGTGGACGTTTCATGGGGAAAAATACCCCTGGAGGTGGTAATTATTAGTGAGGGAGAGTGTTTAGCAGTTGCAAAATTGGATGACATGTGTGAGGAGGTAGTTAATGAATTCAAAGGGAGGGCTGAGGTTTTGGCTAACTTTCTAGGTGAGAAGGATAGACCATTGTATCCAGGTTGTAAGAAGAAAGACGCAGTCATATCATGTTTGATGGCGCTGTTTAATTTGAAAGGTGTTGGTTCATGGAGTGATACTAGCATGAATAAATTGCTTAAGTTTCTGAATGAGAAGCTTCCGGCCGGTAATGGTATACCAAACAACCTTTATGAGGCTAAGTGAATTTTTATGTCCGATGGAAATGGAGTATGAAAAGATACATGTTTGTCCAAACAATTGTGTCTTATATAGGGGTGAGTTAAAGTATAAGATTGCTTGTCCCATATGTAATGTTTCCCTTTACAAGAAAAGGAGAAATTTGGTTGTTGGTGGAGAGCTTGTTGTGTCGGTGAGGAGGCGGGTGCCGGGAAAATGTATGTGGTACGTTCCAATTATTTTGAGGCTGAACAGGTTCAAAAACCTTGACGTGGTACGTGGAAGGGGAGGTTGTGAAGATGATGAGATGATTCGTCACCTGGCTGATGCAAACCAGTGGAAGAATTTTGATAAGATGTATCCGAAGTTTGCTTCTGAACCTAGAAATTTGAGAATGTCTTTGTGTACCGATGGTATAAACCCTTTCAGTAATATGTCCTCGAAGCATAGTTCATGGCCTGTAATGCTTGTCATTTACAATTCCCCCTTGTACTTCTGCATGTAGAGGAAATATATCTTGATGCCTATTTTGATTTTAGGGCCCAAACAGCCTGGAAATGACATCGACACTTATCTTGATCCTCTGATAGAATATTTTAAAGTGCTATGGTTTGACAGCGCTTTAATGTTTGGTGGTTTTCTAGGTAAGGAGCTTACCTTGAAGACAATGCTTTTTTGTACTATAAATGATTTCCTGGCATACGGAAACATTTCCGGTTATATAGTCAAGGAGCACAAGGTCTGTCATTTTTGTGAGGATGGGACCGAATACCATCAGTTGAAAAAACTGGAAGACAGTATATTTGGGTCACCGAAAATTCCTCCCGTTGAAACACAAGTTGCGTGATAACATGGTGGCATTCGTCAATGGCAAGGAGAGGAGAAAGGTACCTAAACCATTGAGTGGTGTGGTTATTCACAACAAGGTGAAGAAATTGAATGTCGTTCTTGGTATGAAGGTATCAAAGGTTTCCATGGTTATAGAGGGGGTCTTAGAAGAAACGATCGATTTTCTTTGATTTTTCGTACTGGGAGAATCTTCAGTTTCGACATTGTTTGTTGTTATGCACATTGAGAAGAATGTTTGTGAGAGTTTATTTGGTACGCTACTAAACATCTTCTGGAATACTAAGGACAACTTAAATGTGAGGAAATATTTGGTGAAGCTAGGCACTCAGTTGGATCTGGCACCGGAGGTTTAAATGAAGCGAATGTACCTGCATCTCGCTCCTTACAATCTATCAGTTCCTGAGAAGAGATCTGTGTGTGAGAGCATTCGAGGCATGAAGGTACTGTCAGGCTACTATTCTAATGTTAGTCACTTTGTGAATGATGATTTGAGTCTTAATGCATTAAAATTGCATGATTTTCATATCCTTATGTAACAACTGTTGCCGGTTGTGATCTGAGGCTATTTGGAAGAGGAAGTTAAATTTACGATTATACGTTTGTGTTTCTTCTTCAACTTGATATGCATGAGAATATATATAGGCAATAGCTGGATGAACTGGAGCATGATGCTGTTGTAGTTTTATGTCATATGGAGAAGTTCTTTCCCTCGTCATTCTTTTACATCATGGTCCACCTCGTGATACACTTAGTTAGGGAGACATATTTGCAGACCAGTTGGGATGTATTGGATGTACCGGTTCGAGCATCACATGGCTATTTTCAATGGCTATGTGCATAATAGAAGCTACCCTGATGCATAGATTGTTCGGAGGTATATCACTAAGGAGATCATCGAGTATTATACTTCAAACTTGGTTGGAAAAAGAGCGGCAGGTATCCCCGGTGGAACACACGGCAGGAGGTGTAATGGGAGCCCATGGTCAAAGGGTACACTTCATACACCCTTAAACACTGAGTTGATGGATGTTCACCTGTATGTTTACGTAATAGTAGCGAGACCTCAATATATGTTCAAGAGTATGTTTTACAAGTGGTGCAATGTGGAAGGGATGCCCAGCAAGCTATGGCCGTTTGCAAGAAGACCAAACTGCACTGTCAGACGATACTAAGGTTATGACATCAACGGCTTCAGTTTCTCTATATTGGAGAAGGATGATAAGAGCACGACGCAGAAAAGTGGTGTATACATAGAATTTGAATCCACGTGGCAGGCTAGTAAGAGAGACAAACATCTTGTAGTTGCTGCGATGCCTTTTTATGGGGTGATTGAGGAAGTTTGGGAGTTGAATTATATAGAGTTCAAAGTTGTTCTATTCAAGTACCGTTGGGTGGAACATGTTTTCGGTGTTGTGGTTGAAAAGCCAATGGGTTTACACTGGTGGACTTGAATCGTGTAGGCTACGAAGAGGACAAGTTCATCTTAGCTACCTAGGCGCAACAGGTTTTTTACATCAAGGACCTTTCCGATGGGAATTTCCATGCAGTGCTTCATGGTAAAAAGTTTTTCTTTGAAGATGAAATTTACTACCTAGTCAAAATTGATAGTTCTGAGTTTCCATCAGTATTTCCCGGTTTGGAAGATGTCGGTGGACCTATGGTGAGACGGCATTCTCATGGTGATGGGTTGTGGGTTGACGAGAGTGATGAAATTGTGGATGGGGACACTGTGTTTAAGCATAAAAGATAGATAGTAATCTGCATGTACTTGGATCCCTTCTAGTATTCTTTGTAATGCTTACCCCCTATTTTGTGAAGTATTTTGTAATAGTCCCCCTATTTTGTGAAATACTCCACCCCCTTTATAATACTAGAAAGGATGAGATGTTTGAGAAAAAAGTCATTTTTTAATATTAAGTTACATTTGCACTGGTATAATGGAGAGGAACCGGTGTAAGAAAAAATGGGATTTGCTCTGTTTTGAACATAGGCACCGGTATTTTGTCATGAATACCGGTATTACGTACTTAGAAAATATTTTATGACATTGCTCTTGGGCGAGACAAAAATAATATATTTTCCACTTAAAGCAGTTGCAAGCAACTGCGTATTTAAAATTATTACACCAGTATGTACAAGATTTGCACCGATACGTATACCGTTGCTAGTTACTAAGAGAAAAAATAATTACTTTGCTATCGGGTAATTGGGAAAAAATGTAATTTCTATTTAAACCAGCTGCTTTCATGATCCACTTACATCTGTATTATGTTCATCATGCACCGATAGAAGTACCAGTGCTAGGTACATAGAAAATATTTTGTAACATTACTCTCAGATAAGAAAATAATAATCTATTTTCCATTTAAAGTAGCTGCAAGCAGCTGCGTATGTCAAGTTATTACATCGGTATGTACAAAATTTCCAACGGTATGTATACCATTGCTAGGTATTGAACAAAAAAAATGGGAGGCCATCGTCGTGCCTCTCAAAGATAGTTTTTATAAGCCCCAATTGCGGCTAACTACTAGAGAGTAGATAATAGCAAGTCGGGGTCATCCACGAGGAAAGGAGGGTTTTATCGAGTGTTACACGTAGTTAAAAATACACAAAGATGTCACTCTTAGTGTGTGGTAACAAACTTGGGGGGTTTTGATTTTATAAAACCCTACGACTACTTTAAATAACTAAATTAATCCACAATTAGAGAAAACTATATAACTACGATCACACTAGCACGGAAGATGTAGTTAAGATAATAATGAGCCTTGGGCGCAATTGGTTTTAATTTCTAGTAATCCTTTGATCATCGAATAACTTTCCTATTTTTATGCATTAATCACATATTGTGGAAAACTTATCCACACCTTCTTTTGGGTGAAGATATTTCTCGCCTCTTCTTAATTATAGTTAGAGTGGGTGATCGGCACCACACAATAACCCTTATCCTCGGGTCACCCTAGACGATCAGCATTATCGAATTCCCCGAGAATAGCAATACACATGGAGAACCAATACAACTAACACAATATCCTAAAAGGTGAAATATCATGACAGCACAAATATATCTACTAATAACGACTACGAGGATCGGCCTTAATGCTAATAGTTATTAGTGAGCCACATTGATAATTAGTGAAACCCATTCAAATTCATCTCAAATATAAGAAATTTCACCAATAAATAATCATAATTAGTTGTCACACCTATTATAACCTAACATCAACTAACAATAATTACATCGATAAAAAGTCAAAGTATTGACCTAAAAACCTAGTAAATAATTAACTCACAATCATCAACTAGTTGATCATCCTAGTCTAAATCATGCATTAACTAGACAAAAATCACAAAATATACTTGATAATCAAAGCACAAAATAGGAGAAATCAAATCTCACAAATTCATACAAGAAATGCTTACCAATTGCTCCCGAGAGTATATTTAGCCTAGATTAGCTAAACCCATAACAAATCTACAAAAATCCATGGAATAAGTACAAAAACTAGGAAAATATGAAGAATAATTAGGGTTTTTGGAAAGAAATTTAGATGGAATAAGAAGTGGGGAAGAAAAGAGATAAAATGGTTTAAATATGGCCCAAATCCGTCTCTCCCGTTGCGGGCCACTGGGTATGTCCGCGGCCGGCAGAGCAAGCATTGGATCAGCCCATTTCTTCATTTCTTCGCTGCGGGCCGCAGAACATGTCCGCGGCCCGCAGTGGAGCTGCTGCCTCCTCTTTCTTGCTTCGCCACGGGTGAACCGCTTATCCGTTTTGAGAGTTCTTGTAGTCGATTTTATAGTGCTCGAGAAGACGAATCCAATGGTACCACCCTCAGAGGGTGGTTCTTCCCGGATCATTCTCAGAAATTGGTTCAAACTCACGGATCACAATTCATTCGCTTCTTTGTCTTCCTTCTTCGACCCTTTTATCTTCTACCACGTTTTGACTCGTGGCCTTCAATCTTCTACCATCCTTGCGAATGGCCTTCACTAAAATACTCCAAATTTCTTACGAGCAATCTACAAATTAAGCTCACAAAAAGAAATCTAGATGCTCGTAAGGACCAAAAATCCATTAGACTCAAACTAGGTTACAAAATGAAGGATTTAGATACGAAAATCGAAAACGGTTATCCAAACCCCTTATAATGTAATCTTACGTAAATCTAGCAATCTTCCAACAAAAATATAACAAAAGAGATGTTAAATGATTCGGAAAATACATGCATTTGACGTCTCATCACCGTGCCATGTACAAAACCTTGGGGACTACCACTAAGAAGAACTGCAGAAGCAGTGAAGCACCCTCACCCTTCTTCTGAAGCATCTTCAAATAAGTAGAATTCCAGCTCTTTGCCCTCCAGAATGTAACTGCAAACTTCAGCCGAATCAAAACAAGTTAGATGGGAGATTCTACTCGGACCTATACACAAAACATAACGTTTCACGCTAACCCATCTGCTCGGCCACATTGACCAGGTCCGGAGGATATGCAAGCCAGCAAACGACCACCTCCAAATTATAATGGGTATGAAGTTGGTAGGGAGACCCAAGTGGGTGATGAGCGGGTATGGATTTTGTATAATGCCCGATGGGGCGGGTTAGATTTTAAAGTTGTACCCGACATGGGTGATGGGGCGGGTATGGGTATGAAAATTTAAGTTGGGCATGTGTATGGATGTACCATAATCCGCACCCACCCCACCCAGCCCAATTTCCATCTCTACCCATATATGTCCAAATCGCAAAGTCGCAATCGTATATTATTGAATTGCATTTAGGTGTCGCCATTTTCATGATTCAACTATTCCAACTTTTTTGGAGGGACCTAAGTGCAAAGAGTAAAAACTTTACTCGTAATTCCCAATTGAAATCCGCTCAAATATGATGTTACTCTATACACCCCCATTGTGTCTTCCAAGTACGTAACGGAATATTTATTAACAATCGGGCACAAGAACATATTTGTAATCCTTTCCAATTTCCCTATCTTATTTCTGAGTAATCAACTCTAAGGTACTCTAAAACATGTACTAGCACTTTCTAGCATTTAAACAAAAAAACCAATTATTTTACAATTTCTATATTTATGCAAGAATAACAAAAATAATGTATTTTTGGAGAGAAAGATAACGTCGTAACGATTTTTTGGGCCATAGGGTAATTGTCCATGAATATGTTAGAGGTGCTTCTGTGCCTACCTTATTTGAATAGTAGTGTTGAGTATTCACTTAATTCAATTCACGTTTTCTTTAAATATATTTAGTGCATTTTTGTGTCATAAATATTTTAATTTTAATTTTCTTAGTAAAAAATGTGCTCATTTTTTTATTGATCAACTATTTACTAAAACCGATACAAAAGAGAGCATAGACACCGGTTATTTGGCCAAAAACAAATACTGGTGCCTATGTAGGGAATTCTTGATTTTACAAAACAACCAGTTCCAACCACACACCCGGTGCCAACACCAGTTCACTTTTAATAGCACCTGTAAACCTAACCGGTGCTAGTTATATTTCAGCACCGCTATGCAATACCAGTGATAGAAATCTATGTTCTAGCACAGGGTCACTTTGGCACAGGTATTCCAAGGGCTCGAAATACGTTGCCTATGTGGCGAAATACCGGTGCCTATGCCCCTTTCCTACATCATTAAATATTATTTTTATAATCCTTCCTAAAATGATTTTTGAAATTAATATTTAGTCGATTTATAATAGTTACTAATTCAAAATCATAATTTTAATTAGACATCTCTATTTATTTGACTATTATTCATTAGATTTAAAAACTAATACGTGTGCATTTTTAACCTAAGCTTGTGTATTTAGATTTGTTATGAGTTGATTTGACGTAATCATATCTTAAAAAATTTAATATATAAAAATCCTACTTTATTATAATAAGTATGTCTAAAGTAGTTTAACTCATAACCAAGTTGACTTGGTTTCATATTAAATGTTAGTTGACTTTATATAACTACACATGTTTTGGGTTGATTATCGGGTTGAATTGGGTTCGGGCTGGATCGGGTTCGGGTTATATTGGTTTCGAGTTGGATCGGGTCTTGTTTGATCTCGGGTTCGTGTTCAGGTCAGGTTTGGGTCCATATATTGGATTTTGGTTGAATTCGGCCGTGTCGAGTTTGGGCAGAGTCGATATTTCTTGGGTGAGAATTGAGTTTTGGGTTGAGTGCAGTCTTGTCGGGTCGAATTCTTGGTTCAGGTCAGAGATTGACAAATCTAATGAGGGCCCATGCCCAAGAACATCTCCAATTCAAAAATTGGTTCGATAAAAATCAGTTGGCACATTATGTTGATAAATCTTCAATTTGTAAAACATCCCTAATGCAATGGGTAAGTGAAAGTAATAATATGATATCACACCTCTTTCTTTCAAAGGAGACGACACATTTTTCTTTTATGGGGGTCAATTATATCTTCTATGTGGAGAAACTTATATTGAGTCTCTCACTTTTTTCCCAAGAAAATAATAATAAGGAATCATAAGTATACATAAGCCCCATTGACTGACACGTCATACTGAATTTATAATTGTGATGGTAGTATTGGAGATTAAAATCTAAAAAAATCGTTAGTCTTTTTTTATGTCATACTTAAATTTCAATTTAAACACATGCCATATTGATTAAGAGATCCTTAATATTGAATTTTTAGTTGGAGATGCTCTAAGATTATAATAGCATCTCGAATAATAAGAGGGTTATTGATACAATAGGTTCTACTTGTCAACTTTTCATGAAGCGTCAATATGACGTATATGTGAGTTTTGATTGAAATTAATTTTAAAATTTATAAAATATAATCAAATTAGAAACTTTGAGGTAGGAGGAGGGGTCTGGGTCCAAAATGTTACCTGTTTTGGGACCTTGGATGCAAATAATACAAAATATAATGATTCTAGATCATAAGAATCTAGCCGGTTAAGAAAAATCCGTGTTTCATGACAACCCTGCACATTGCGCTAATTTTTTAACACGATTGTGATGCTTCTACCATATCACTTAATGTTTCAACCATATCACTTGATGTTTCAACCATATCACTTGATGTTTCCACCACAATTTGTGATTTTTTCTTCAAACTATAGCATGTGTTGTGTGGGGATGCCTGTTTCTTTGAACTGTTGGAAGCGACTGACGCATGCAACATGTTCAAGGTTATCACCATCAGTGACACTCTTAGGCGTATAGGATTAATTTTCATCACATCTCGAATTGAAAAATAGCATTAATGTACTTTTAGCTTGGATGATTTATTTTCAAATGTTTTGCTGTGCATCATAATAAATATTAGGATAATTTTACTTGTTTCATATAATATTTTTTGTCATACAATTTAAATTTGTATATTCAATCATTCTTTAGCATCAAATCAAACTTTATGAACTCGATAGTGGTCTTTTTAACCCAACATTTTGAATTCATAGTCGACTTTGGTTGTGTTGTCGGTCATACGACGACATGTGCAACGTCAACCAACATGATCAAAGTCTCATGCTTGTATATAATTAACCCAGCCGATTTCGCATGCTTGTCAGTAAGATTATTTACTTTGATTACCTTCACTTTTCACCCTAGTTAAATCATAACCAAAGTAAAGAACATACCTTTTACCTCGGTTCTTTTTTAACCGAGGTAAAAATATACTATATTTTATCTCATGTGAAAAAATTGAGGTAAAAGAACTTATTAGCCAAAACTTAAATAACAAAGGTAGAAAGTCCGAAACAGTGGATATTTCACTTCATGGAATGTACGACGTGTGTTTGTAATTACACTATAACTCACAATTCATAAAATGAGATTCAAAATTATTGTCTATTATCGCGTTCAAAATTTATTTTTGGATAAAATGCATTTATGCCGTTCAAGTCCTTGGTTAGTGCACATATACCTCCCAGTTTTTTGAATGTGCACATGTACCTCTGGATTAGCCGTGACTTAAAAACTCATACCCATCTTGCCTGAGTCCGGTGTCGACCTTTTATTTTCCAGTGTTACCAATATTGAAATTACCAAAATAACCTTCAAATGATTTTTTTAAAAGATGAGGACCATTTTACCCTCCATGTAAGTGGGGCCTCCCTTCCTCAACATCAACATTAGTTCCTATTTTTCGCTGCTCCGCCACCACCGCCGCTACCACGCCGCTCCTCCTCATTGATCTTAAAACCTTGCCCATTCTTCTCATTTCTTTTTATCATAGTTCTGGACATTTTCATTTCTCTTTTATTTTCTCTATATCAAGGGCATTTTCATCATCTTCTCCTCCTTTCCCACGCCACCTTGCCACCGCCCTGCTAGACCCCTACTGTAGGCCCAAAACCCTAGCACCCCTACCTCAGCCTACGCTCTGCCTAACATCGCACCCAGCCACCAATCACCTTCTATCGCCACCTCCCACACCAACCTGCCTCCCCCGCACCGACGCCCTACTACACCCCCGTCGCAGCCCCAAAACCCTACCATTTTCCTACCACAACCTTCACCCAAGCTTTTTCGTCATAGTGCCCATAATAGTTTTTGTCTCGCCACCCACCACCACCTAGCCAGCATAACTCTTTGTCCCACTGATTCCCAACTCACACCGCAACACCAAATCCCTAGCGGCTCCATAACCACCGCACTATCGGTCACCATCACTGCGCCGTCCTAGCCCGATTCCCAACCCAGCCCCGACGCCAACCCTACCACAAGCATCACTACCGCGCTGTTCCAGCCCAACCACCATCGTCCCAGCCCCAACTCTGCCAATTTCCAACCATTGCTGATTCCCAACGTCAGTCATTTTTAATTTTTAAAAAGAGTTTCCTTCCGAAGAAGACAATTGAAGCTAGAGTTTTTATTCCTTTGAAATGAAGATAGGGGAATCAGCGGTTATTTAAGTTTAGGAATTGGGGTTGAGAAATGAAGATGGGTGTTTTTATTTTGAAAGGGCAATATTCATTTCCTTTGAATCTGTCAATGACCAAATTTGATCAATTTTTCAGATGACACCAGGGGTACAAATATACTTTCAAAAAACCGGAAGGCATATGTGCACAAACGAAAAAACTACGGGGTATAAATGCACTTTTTCCTTAATTTTGTGTGCTTGTATCATGTGCTTGTACGATATATGTGAAATGAAATTACAATGCTTACAATTATAGACCAAGCGTAAGATAGCGGTCACGAACAAAGTACTAGTGTTGTTAACACTACTTGTGAAATAAAAATATAGTTACGCATTATGCAAATAGGTCGAGTGACTTGGGTGTTTTAATGTCATCGAAGTTTCTTAAATACTAAACAATGTTTGAGCTTTCAGATGAAAGTTAAAAAAGTTACATTTAGTCATTCCTAGTAATATTTTAGTATTTTCACTTTAATTCCTCCTGCGATCTTAGAAATGTCAAAACGCAAAATTGAACCCGCATTGGCTTTATTGTACATTGTCATATAGTAATTGTTAGATAAAATGATGCAATTGTGATTGGAAATTAGATAATATTCCTCCATATAACACTTAATTTTTCATATAGTCATTGTGAGATAAAATGATGCAATTGTGATTGGAAATTAGATAATATTCCTCCATATAACACTTAAATATTAAAAAAATATGAACCTCAACTACTTTTTAGCTGTACAAAAATGGTCAAATGGGTTGCCAAATCTTTAAATAGATGATGAATATATAATTTTATGGTTTTGATGGATATTTCCATTCACATTTCAAGTTGAACTTCTTATATTTACTCAACTTGCAAGTAACTAGTCAACATAACCTTGATCTAAGGTTGCAACTAGTTTCGACTTGAACACTATAGCACCGGTTTTATTACATGTAAAAGTGGCTTCTATGAGTATTATAAGGTAGCAATCAATTGTTATATGCAAATACATAGAAGCGGGTTTGGATGAAAGTAAAGCATTGTTGCAATTTTTTAATCCCTTCATTGCGATGATATTCTAAAAAATAAATAATCAATTGCTACTATAGTTTTCACAACATAGTTTTCTGAAAACCGTTACTGCAAAGCATTGCATTAGGGTGGTGATAAGGGTTGGAGCTGAAACTCCCCCTCAGGCCGAATGCCACGCTACTAGCCTACTTTTAGGCATAATGCCACATCACATTTTCTGCTCGGCCGAAGCTCAACAACCAAACATAAGATCTCTAAATTCTATTATACCTTCGGATCACTCTTACATTCTATGTACAATTATGGCATACCGAATGTAAGATAATTCCATTATGGTAAGAAAACTATTGCTACAAGGAAATAAAATATATATCCTAGCATGACTGGAAGATCTCTAGGGGACAAACCCCTATAATATAAAAGCATTCCTTCGTTTAATTTATCAATTCTCAATACTCATATTAAATACGTTTGATCTGATTGTACCATTAGAGTTTATTCTCTCGGCACTCCCAGGGAGTTTGTTTTGCAGAATTGGCACAATGACCAAAGTTCAACCATCACGATCTTGGTTCAACACACCTCAATTGTCATGCTTGGTAGAACTTGATTGTCAACAACTGAGCACCTTGTTGAAAGGCGCAATCAAAGAGACCAATGAGGAAATGCAATTTACAAGCCTCTTCTAATCAGATCTATAGAGGGGATTTTCTCTAAGACGCTATTAGTTTAGCACAAAGAAATAACCCTCTTACCATAATAGATCCACATTTTTCAACCAATCCTCAGGCGATGACAACTCTATTGAGCACCGATAATCCACCAACTGATCAGGTGGTTACCACGACACCCTGTCTTGACCGGGGCAACATCATTATCAGTAATAAACAAATTTAGAGTTCCAAGAATAGATATACAACGTCATTGAATACTAGAGAACAAGATCTTAGACAGGAGCTCATCCAGAAGCACGAAGAGAATTTCACCAGATTCGTAGAGGAGCAATGCAGCCATACACTGCCACAACATAAGCTGAGGGTATCGTCAATCCTCAACCAAACCTAATGTTGCTCACATTTCACATATATCAATGAACGAGGTGAAGTATGCCAATGGAGGATCACCATGATATACATAGATAAAGCGTCTACTCCTACATCGACACAGTAGATGATTTCGCCACTTCCATAGATAGAGATGTATACATAAGAGCCCAACATCACAAAAATTACCAAAAACTCAAGAGCTGGTAATACAAAAGATGTAGTCGGTCCCTTCACAACTATGCAAACTGACCTGAACCTTGGGTTGACACTTATTAGACACACGGGATCTCATACTGCTATAGTCAGGAGACCGCTCTACTATATCATACATCGGGGCATGTACATATGACAAATAACTTTTGGCTCGGATAAGGCTCTTCCTTACACAACAACAATGGGTTACACCCATGCATACACCAACAATGCGAGAACGGTTGAAAAGCCCATAGAAGACAAGAAACTCAACATCATCGATCAAGGGTGGAGTGAATTACAGGAAAAAATGGACAACTATTCTCCTCAAAGTTTGAACCAATCATAGTAGCAACTCCCTAGAATACAACGCATAAGTTACCAAATAATGTTCCCACGTACAATGTGGAGTCCAATCTTGGAAAATTCCTATTGTCTTATCAGTAGGTCATGAAATTACGAGATATCCCTCTTAAAACCAGATGCAAGTTAGTGAGGTCATACCTTAGGGGTTACTAGTAGAGATGCTTCTATTAAAGGCAACATTGGAAGGCAATTTTGAAAATTTCACCTAAAACCACCTTTAAAAAGTACTTCTGAACTCAAAAGTTATCATTCGGATCCCATGTTTCAAAATAAAGGCGGTTAAATCACATTAGAAGGCGGTTTTCGAATAACTTCCGTAAATTAGCACTAATTAAAGGCAATTTAGGGCAGAACTTCCTCTAATTTTCCATAATTGAAGGCAGTTTTGCATAACTACCTTTAAAAACATGTATTCCTGAGTTCGGAAGAGGAATACAAGGTCACTTACTAGATTGGAAGGAGTGGTGGTCCATGTTACTAAGGGAGGATTAAATTTCCAAGTTCGTACTAAATTCGGGACCTATTTATGAATTTGAATTTTTTTAAGTTGAGAAGTAATTAATTCAACTTATATTTTCGAGCTTGGAAATCATGCAGTATATTAAAAAAATGCTATCCTTACATTAAATGCTCCTAAACCCTAAAATTTTGGAGAACAAGCTCCAATTTCTTGCCCTTTCATAAAGAAGTGATATCATACTTGGAAGTGCATCATTTACCATGGAGAAGGTTGGTTTTATACAAATTATATACTTGAAAATCTTAAATTAATATGAAGAGTGATGTATTTATTAATTTGTATATATATTTATATGTTTCATAAGGGTTTGAGATTAGCTAGGGTTATGATTGTTGTTGATTGAATCCTCATGGGTTTCATTGTAATTGACTTTTAGGATAATGGATCAAAAATAAATCACTGGCAATGATCTTAGAAAATCCCCTGAGTACATGTCATCGGTTGAATACTTTATTTCATTTGCATTTGAAGATACTTATAAAAGAGGTTCGATGTGAGCACGATGCCCGTGTAAGGATTGTAGAAATGATATGTATTTAGGGAGAAAGAAGCCGTGGGAACATCTCATAATGATGGGGACTCCAAATGAGCTACACTCGTTTGGGTATGGCATAGGGAAGTTGGGGAAGTGTCTCATATGATTGAACTAGAGAAAATGGTGGAGCTAAATGAATTAGATGGAAATGTGGAATTTGATGAGATGGTGGAAGACATTGCAAGGGATTTCAAAGGTAAATCTGAGTCATTACAAGCTTTAATTGACAAAAAAGGGACACCTTGTACAAAGGTTCGAAACACTTGGCTTTGAGTGCAACTCTGCGGATAATGAATTTGAAGGAGAAATTTGGATGGACCGATAAGTCAATGACTGAGACTCTTGAGTAGTTTAGGGATTTCGTTCCCAAAGGTAGTCTAATGGCTAATAGGTTTTATGCGGTGAAAAAAATCCTTTTCATGATGAGGTTGGAATTGCAAAAAATCCATGCATGCATGCCTGAATGATTGTATGTTGTATAGGGGGAGTGATGATAAAGATCGGGAAACATGTCACGCATGTGGCGAGTCTCGATACAAGTTGAAGAGAGGTGGGATTGCGGTGGTTGTGGAAGTTCCATTGAAATAAAAAAAAACAAGACAACGGTAAAATTTTTATGGTACCTCCCCATCATTCCCCGTTTGAAGAAGCTATATGCGTTTAAGGAAGATGCAAAGTTGTTGTGTTGGTGCGCGGATAGGAACCGATCGACAGATGATGTTCGAAGACATACTTTGGATGGTGAGCAATGGAAGAAATTTGATGCATTATACACGATTTTGGCAGTGAATCCGTACATTTGAGGTTAGTCTTGTGTACATACTGTATGAATCCTTCTGGTAATATGAGTAGCACACATAGCTCTTGCCCTATTATGTTGGTCATTTACAAACTTCCGTCTTGGTTAATTGTGAAATATATGTATGTGTTTGATGATATCTAGCTCGAAGCAACCCAGTAACAATATTGATGTGTACCTCGCTCCACTTGTGGAGGATCTGTTGACTTTATTTAAAAATGGTATCAGAACGATGATGGTATAGTTGATGTTTTCTTCACTTTGAAAGATATGTTATTTTTCACAATTAATGATTTCCCAGTATATAATAATTTTCTTGGGTATTCAGTGAAAAGACACTTTGCTTGTCCTTTATGTGAGAAGGATGCATATTTTTTTCAATTGAAACACGGTTTTAAAATCGTTTATCAGGGCCACTGGAGGTTTCTTCCGAAGGGGCACCCATGGCATTTGGAAAAGAAGTGGTTCAATGGGAAAGTGGAGGCTAGGGATGCACCGGTGCCACTAATCGGTACTCAAAATTTTGAAAGTGTTAAGAATTTAACCAATGACTTTGGGAAGAAGAAACAAAAATCTGGTGGAGATGGGACTTGGAAGAAATGCTCAATTTTTTCCAGGGTACCTTATTAGAAGCATTTGAATGTTAGACACTGCCTCGATGTCATGCACATAGAGAAGAATGTTTATGATTCTTTGGTTGGGATATTGTTAAATACCTCATGGAAAACAAAGAATGGGTTGAAGTCTAGGCTTGATTTGGTTGAGATGGGAATTCGGAAGAGTCTTAGGCTGGTGATTACGGCTGATGAATGTTATTTTCCTCCTGATTACTATTCCCTGTCGGAGTTGGAGAAGTAATCTTTTTGTAAGACACTTAGTAGAGTGGATGTACCGGGTGTATACTATTCCAACATTAGTACTTATGTGTCATTAGAGGAGTTGAAGTTGGTTAGGTTGAAGTCACACGATTGTCACAACCTAATGCAAGAGTTGAATGCCATTGTCATTCGATCTTCATTGCCATCCCATGCAAGATTATGCATTATAAAGTTTTGTTTGTTTTTCAAGTCTATTTTTCGTAAAAGCATTATCATTTCAAAGTTGGATAGATTTCAAGTAATGATTGTTGAAGTGATCTGTCGGATTCCCACCCTCAATTCTTTGACATTATGGTCCATTTTACTGTCCATCTTGTGAGAGAGATAAAGCTATTTGGTTCGGGGTTTTTTGAGATGGATATACCCGTTTGAAAGGTAAATGAAAATATTCAAGCACTTTGTCAGGAATCAGTACAGGCAAGATGCAAGTATCGTCCAGTAGTACATGATAGAAGAATTCATAGAATTTTGCACGGAGTATGTGAAGGAAATTGAATCTTTTGGTGTTCCAATAGGTAGACATCAAGGGAGGTTGCAAGGTGTAGGTGTTAGACAGGAGAAACTCTTTTGTCCTAGTGTGGAAGATTTATTTCCTGCCCATCTCTATGTTCAACGCAACCATGAAGATGTGGTCCCTTACATAGAGATTCATATGGATTCCATAAGAGTGGAAACCCTAATTTCAATGAAGCTCAGGTCCCTAAAGTACACACTAGAACATTCACTACATGGTTGCGAGATCACATAGCTATCGGTAATCATTCTCCAAAAGTTAAATCATTGGCGCGTAGACCATTGGGAATTGTTCTTTCCTACTATAGATATGACATCAATGGTTTCATGTTTTCCACAAAATTGATCGATGATAACTGTGTATCTTATAACAGTAGCCTGTCCATAGTGTCCGAAGCTTTACATGTTGGTAGTGGGAGTTAAGACAGTCCAATCTATGCCCAAAAGTGTTATTTCGAAACGATTTCTGATATTTGGGAGCTTGACTATGTGACTATGCATGTCTCCTTATTTAAATGTCAGTGGTTGGATTTTAACATGGGTCAGCTTACCGAGGAAATGAGATTCACCCTTGTTAACAGAAGTCATGTTGGTTGGAAGGACGATCCATTCATATTGGCATCCCAAGCATATCATGTTTTTTTAATGTTAGGGATCCCGTTGATCCTAGGTGGGACATTTTTATCAAAGGGAAATGTGCTTTTGCCGAAGACAATTAATTAGAGGAAATCGTAGGATTCAGGCAACACACTCTGAGTGGTTTATTTGATGATGTGAATTTGCTTGAGGAAGATGATCGGAGTCTGCATATTTTTCTTGGCCGCAGTGATCACAAAGAGGGTATGTAGGTCAATTTTAGAGGGAATATAACCCACAGAAAAAGAAAGTCAAAGAAGTTTGTGAGGAAAAGGAAGCAGAAGTAGTGTCATACAATTTGTTGTAAGTCATTACTTTAGTTTCGGTGAGCTACATTTGTCATATGCATCTAGAATGAACATGCTTAGTGAACACCATTGATTTTAGGGTAAATCAAACCAAAACCATTATAAAATGTTGAATCTATAACAAGTAAACAAATAAAACAGTGTCATGAAAGTAGCATCCTTTTTTACTAGTACTAACAATTTAAAAATAGTAAATCAAAAATCACATAAGTCATCCACAACATCATGCTTCATCATCTTCAATATTTCCAGTGGAAGTCGATTGTTCGAATCGAGGATGGGAGGTGTACACGAGGTGGCGTGCGTTAGTGATTTTTTCATGAACCTAATCTTTTCCTTAATTGCGATGAATTCCTTCCGCATCCATTTATAGCAATCTTTGAAGTCTTTGAAATATGCCTTCTCCATACCTACAAAAAATGAAGAGGCTTTATTAATAAAATATATTGACAACCTCTCAATTGTATACAAAAATTAATAAAACTAAATTGTGTCTAACCTTCTTCAATCCGTGGCTTCTTATTGTTCTCCGATATTCGGTTGACTTATAAAATCACTTCCGATCACGCAATAACCAACTCTTCTTCTCAAAGTAAGTCTTGTCAAAAATATTCTGGGCCTTTTTCCTCCCCACTAATTGTAAATCCCTCGACATCCTTCAATATGAGAATGATCAAGTTCCCATATGGAAGGCTCTTGATCACCTTCTTCATGGTGGCGACATATACCATATGCCTAAATATTGCGGCCCCCGAGTTGATCCTCCTACCCTCAATTATGTAATAGAATAGAATGAGTGTTGGATGGTTAGGCTCATTTATGTATCCTCTGGATGGAACCAAACACCTCGTAACGATCTCATAAGTAATGCGTTGTTCAATAATCAAAAGAGTGAGATCAAAAGTTTTTGGCTATTCCAAATCTTCCCTATCGTGTAAGAAATACTGCATGCTACAATCAACGGGGTCAACTAAGGGGAAATCTACATGTAAAGGCCACATCTCCCTATGGTATACATCATCCAAAGAACCTTCTATGTCCTCCGGAAAAACACTTTTTGAGTTTTGATAAGTTCATTCTAATAATTTATTAATACTTCATGGGCTAACTTGGATGTCAATTCCACCCACTTTAGTCTCGTAGTCCCCATTTGAAATTTCACTCAAGTTCGCATGAAATTGACAAGTCAAATCAAAGTATGCTCTTTCGTTACAAAAAAATACCTCTCAACATGTTGTACACTAAGTTTCAGAAGGGGATCAACTGATCCTATTGCTAGGTATTCACTAAAGTTCACAATATAAAAATCTAGTAGTTTCCCCTTATCACGCAAAGGCTCATACCGAGTTTAGGGCGGATAGTGAGACGAACCTTGTTTCATCAACGCATGCAGATTAACCTATTGATCGAGACCTTGTCATTTTGTGGCTTGATCCTCCTCTAGCCATGAATCTTGTTGAGAAATTCCAATAGGATGGTGTGGTTTTGTTTGCGACCTCGTAAGGAAGAGGCTAGGGTTTCTGATTTGGGGATTTGGAAGAAATTGATGTTTTCCTTTTTTCTAATATATAATGGCAAATTTCCAAGTTCGGAAAGATGAAATTGTATCATAGTAATATAGATCTGAAAAGCTTCAAAGTTCGTAAAAAATGTAATTTAAAATGTTAATGCTCGCTTTGTTGGACTCGAAAGAGATCGGAAAGGGGATACGAGCTCGGAAATAATATTATCGAACTCGGAAACATTTTCTTTTCTTTTATTTTGGTCATTTTGATCCGACTTACTTCCGAGCTCGTAAGGTCACCTATTCTATAATTCAATAGACATGACAAGCTTCAGAGTTCGAAAGCTTATCCAGTCTTGTGGTCATTTTTTGAAAATTTAGTCAAATTCATTGTTACAAGATACACTCATTAAAGACATGGCCATGGGGCTGCAAATTTATGAAAACTAGTGCACATGACTAAAGTTATTAAAATAGAGAAAATCAACTTAAATCCATCAATTCTTACAAAATACATAAAATTCATGAATTCATCAAAAAGTGAAAATCTAACAGTTCTTAAACTAATTATCAATTCATTCAAAAACTTAGTGAACATGTCTCCCTATTACACCTCTTCGCACATCGCTTCAATGTCCGGGTTTTCTGCCTCATCTACCCCCCTGTGTTTGGCCCTTCGCCTCCCATCGGCCACAAGAGTTTGGCCTTCACCAACGGTCACATTCACATGACCCCTACCCACAAATTTAAAATATAATTTTGATTTTTGTAATTAGGGACAATTAGAGATTGATTTTGATTGTTCCTGCAAATAATCACATCTTTTAGCTGGATCCCCTGCACTTCCAACCGTAGGCTACATTAATTGACTTTTTGGAATCTAAGGAAGGACAATGTCGACCAAGGTGGACTATCAACATGTTTTTTCTTCAATTTACTCAAATTATTTTATGAAAGTGTCTTAAAATTTTATTTTGTTCAAAAGCAGTGCAAAAAACAAGTGCAAACATGGGAGTGCGGCTATTATGTCATGTTATAGCCGACTGGGTGCATTCAAGAAATTTTCAAATATTTACTTGAAATCAACAATGTGAGAAATTCTTTAGCTAGGCATCTAATTCTCAATAGGTCAGCAACCCTAGAGAATCCCGATATTGATAGAGTAGCACAAGTTAGATAAAAATTGGAGCTTAGAAATTTCGGAATAGATTTCTAGTTATTTCTACTCCTATCTAAATATTATTACTTGGTTAGCATTATCTATAGATTTTTGTGAATGTGCTAGATACTATCGTGTATTGTATTACATTTCTAGCCGTGAATCGAGGCCATTTTTGTGCAGGAAATTTTAGTAGAGTGATTTTTTAACCAAAAGATCAGAACCTACTTCCGAGTCCAAAAATGTATTCCAGCCGATTTCCATATGAAAGACTCCAGTTTATGAGCTTGGAAACTAAAGAAACGAAAACCTTCCCGAGTTTGGAAAGGAACGTGATTGCAAAAAAGGCACAAATGGACAGAACGGGGATGAAAATGTCACACGAGCTTGGAACCTTACCAAGTTTTGTTAAAGAGACAAATAATATTTTCGAATTCGTAACTGCCAAAATTCCAAGTTCGTAAATTGAATCAATAGTCCGACGAAGGCTTAGATATTTCCAAGCTCTGAAATATTTAAAGGTGGTTCATTTGCATTTTAAAGGCGGTTTTTAACCGCATTGTCGGCACCTTTTAAAGGTCGTTATTCAAACCACTTTTGTTGAGGTGTGATCAACGACAAGACCATTAAAGGCACTTTTAAAGTATCTTTGATGGTCTGATAGAACCGCCTTGAATGGAACACTCCTACACTAGTGAGTAAAGCCCTATAATGGGCTGAATCCTTGCCCAGGGTGCAGCTCACCGATTATTATGCCTTTAGTTGAAACTTACTCACACAGTTTTACCAATTAAAGAAGCTAAGCAAGACAGTGATGGATCTACTGAACCTCTGATATATTACTAATGAGTCAACTGGGGCTTTCTACCAACACCACACAAAATAAAGCTATTGAAGGAACCAATACCATTATTATCTCAAGATATATGAATGGAATGATCGGTGAGAAGTTAAACAAGAAGCTATCAGACACTCAATCTGCTGTGCAACATTTCCAAGACATGGTGGAGAGATATGCCAAAGTAGAGGAAGCATCCAAAAAGAAGAGAGAGACGGTGACAAGACCTGTTGAAAGGATAGGTTGGAGAAGTAAATTAAAGCTTGGATATACCTACGACACAATTCTATTTGCATACCCTTTTGAACAGGTCTAGGTAAGAATCCTAGCATAGAAAAGTACCTTTTCTCTACGTTGTCACCTCTACGATAAAAATCCATGGATAAGGATATCGACGAGGTACTGTGACTACTATAAAGATTGGGGACATGACACAGGTGATTATACCAAATGAAGGTAATCATGGAAATTTTCCTTGCTCGGGGAATGTTCCAAGAATATATCGACTCCCCTAAGAAGGAGAATCGCCCAAAAGAAAAGGATTAGAGCCACAGTGACTCAAACCCCAAATGAAAGGAAAAGAGATAGAAAAAAATTAGATCACCTCACCGAAGATAAGGAACCATTATCATCCAATGGAAAGGTTGTCACCATAATCAATGGGATTATCGGTGAAAGTTTTTTACATACCTAAATGAAGAATTGGACGTAATCCAAGCCACCTGAAGAACCCAATGATAAACTGTTTGGGCCAGAAGAAATCATCACTTTCTCTGATGCCAATGCATCCTTGGTGATTTTAGCACATATAGGAAATACTATAGTCAAGAGAGTCTTCATCGATGGCATGAGTGGGATAGAAATCATGTGTTCCAACTTCTTTGATCAATTAGGCAGCAAAAGGCACAAGCTGTGGAAATCAATGTATCCACTATCAGGTTTCACGGGGAGAGCTAATTTCCCAATTAGCATGATGTTCAAAGAAGATTTCAAGGCCAAGACAATGATATGGGATTTTACCTTTGTCGACGCCCCATCACACTTAAACGTCATACTTGGTCGGCCTTGGATGAACCAGACCAACGTAATCTAGTCACCTTACTAATTAGTGCGTTAGTTCCCAATGGAGAATGACATAGCTTCAGTATGATATAATAAAGAGATGGCCCAATACTACATGATGATATCTACGAAGGATCACAATAAGATGAAAGGTGTCATTTCGATCCAAGGTTGATGGAACGAGGAAGAACGTGAACCTAACTTGGAGGCGCTCCTATCGAAAGAAGCTAAGGAAGATAAGGTATTTCATAAAACCAATATTATTGATTGGGCTATAACATTAGGGAAGCATGAGCTTTAGTTTGAAAAAGCCTAGATATCATGTCCCCTTTTATAAGGAACTACGTCGAGCAACAAGAACCTAAAAGACCAGAAAAAGATGGAAGATCTAACAAAGGTTGATGAGTCCTTGAGTATCGATCCCCAGTAAAGCAGATATTTGGACTCCTTGAAGCCGACCATTGTCAAACAACAAACTTGTGATCGACAACTAAGACATAGCTTTCCCCAAAAAAGAGAGCAGTATGATGGAGGCATGTTTCTTGTTTTTTTCCCAAGGAATAGTTCACCCCAAGAGGAACTATAAGGATTTTTCTCATTGTAATCTAAAACATAGGAAGTCTTTCACCCTAGAGAAACATTAGTGCCAATTTTTTTTAATTAAAGTTATGTTCAAATTGCATGTGATGTCTCCAAAATCCCATCAAAGGACAACTAATCTACGACAAAGAGACGTCTTACCAGAAGATGATCTTTTGATAAAGGAAAAATCCCATTAGAGGTTAGCCGATCCATAATAACGAGATGTCTCACCAAAAGATGATCTCCACAACTCAAATAAGTTTATTCTACAGAGTGAAAAACTCCCTAAAGTAGATGAATGTTCTTCATATTATAACTTCTCCCCGCGGGATGTAAAAATCTCGAAAGTGGACGAACATTATTCATATTAGAGTTCTCCTTATGGGATGAAAAACTCCTAAAGCAGAAGAACTTTCTTCATATTATTATTTATCCCTACGGGATGAAAAACTCCCAAAAGTGGATGATCGTTCTTCATATTATAAGTTCTCCCTATGGGATGGAAAAATTCATTAAAGTGGACAAACATTCTTCATATTATAAGTTCTCCCATGGGATGAAAAATCCCATAAGTGGGAAAAATTTCTTCATATTATAAGTTCTTCCGATGGGTTAAAAAATTCCATAGAGTGGGGGAATCACCAAAACACTTCAAAAATTCCCCAAGATTGAAGAACACAAACACGCCCAAGAGCCAAAAAAGCCTAAGAACTAAGGTTTTCAGTAACCCTATACAAGCTCAAAGAAAGAAAATTATACATGGGGAATTATCCTTTTAACCTACCTTAGACACTTCTATGGATATATTTATCCTGGAAGCTATTGTTTTGAATGGTTAACGACTGATCAAAATTAGAGCCACAACTAGATCCTTGGTGAAACAACGTCCCTGTCCGAGAAGGAATCGTGAGGAACTTCAATACTCTGCTTTAACCGATCACACTAGGCTATGGCCAAATCGTAAACCGTCTAGGCTCTAGCGCTCTCTCAGGTATAAGCCTCATATATTTCTAATCAAGTCTCGAATAAAAACTTGTATATTCCGAGTAAGGCTGGGATCCTCTCCATGTTTAAAGAAAGTGCCATAGAACACGAGCCTTTGATCATAAACTACAAGGGTAGGTACTTAATATCTCGACGTCCTCTCTGCCACAATTATCTTTTCCCTCAAGATGTTGGCATTCAGATCACCAATTAATTTCAATATCTTTGATCTCAAATTTTAATCTAATGATCTCATCTTGAAGTTTCTTGATTTTTTTATCCTGGGTAGAAATGATATGCTCCAAGGATTGATACGGATGAGCAGTGGAAGATGATGGAAGATCCAACCTAACATCTAACATGTCGTACTTAGTTATCTCCACAAGAAACTGTTTGGTGGAAAAGTTGAAAAGTTTCTATAGAAGTCTTTTGTGCTCAAAGTTGCGCTACTTATTTTCTCTTTCAAGTTCCTCATAAAGGCCTTGAAAATAATGAACCACCACTTGATATTCCTTAGTTACATTCCAAAGTTAATTCTCTAAGGGTTCAGGCCCAGACTTGTATGTTGCACTAGTCAAATGGTCAGAGCATAAGTTCTCGAAGGGGTCAGAAGTACTGGGGTTATCATACTACCAAAAAATGAAAAAAAGAGATATAAGTACAAGTAGAGGGAAATAAAAGATAATAAATCCCATTATAAGAGTTCAAGACACATCCTTCGAGAAAATAGGGTATGATTAGATAAACTATAACAATGACAAGACTATACCCTATCTTCTCATGAAACCTCACTAGTAATCATTAGATCCGGGGAAATCTCCCCATCTTTGTTAACAAAGTCGGTACCGTCAGCAGCAACATGGGGGTTCTCAAGTTAAGGGCCTTCTATCAAGATATGACTATCTTCGCCAATTGGCATTAGGGGCTCAACCTGCTCAAATACCAAAAGATTAAGAGAAAGCTCTTTTCAATATTAATTCTCAATCACGGTGACCTCTTTCACACAGTAAACCATTAGAGACTTAGATAAACTCCCCAGGTGATCCAATTGAGGGAGGAGGATCCCTCATCCTGAACACCTGCCCACCAGGCATGTTCCAAGGCACCTCGAGCCTCAAATGAAATGTGGAGGGTAAGGAACTCCCTACTCTCTCAAGGAAGCATAGAAGAAATATCCACACCCATCTTTCTTTGGCCAAAATTGAAGGCCTTATTAGCAAAGCTGTTGGAAGATGCCCTTAAAGGTTTGGTTTCATAGCCTTGTAAAAAATGCTTGTAAGAGATCCTTCTGATTCCCTAAATCAGCTAAGATCTTGAACTCCTCAATGGAAGCTTCACGAGTAGTGATGATGGATTGGGATGCTTTCGGATTTTCCTCCCATGCCTCATCATTCTTTCGGGCATCTTTCTCATCTAGATGAGTGTTTTTTAGGCATGCAACCTGAGCTTCCGAAACTTGGATGATGTCAGACTCCACTGAAGAAGCCAGCTATGTCAATTGAGCCAAATTAGTTTTTGTATATTGAGAATTTTGAAGATCCAAAAAGGAAAAGTAAACATAAGGTGAAAAAAATGCAAGAAAACAAAATAAGAAGAACTCAACTATGGAAAGATTGATAGCCCTCAGGGAGGAATCAGGCCAGATTAGAGAATTACTATGCTAGTGTACAAGAAACATGAACCTCCAAGCCCTCTTTGTGCCAGAGGGGCTAAGAATCCCATCTTCAGAATCTTTGCGTTTTGGAACCATAGGAGGATTCATGATTTGAGTAAAAAATATCTAATGTGCCAAAATTGAGTTATTTTGGACTAGAATAGAATCAACCGGCGAACAATGTTGAGCAATAACATCTTGGATGAAGCCCAATGGCAGAATAAAAAAAGTTGACAGCTAGATTTTGTGATATGCCAAAAAAACATACATAAAAAATAAAATATTTAAGGGGGAACCTTCAATACTGGAGGAGGAGGATTCAGCCTCTTGGGGGCAAAAGAAGGTTTATCGAAAAAATCATACTTATCGTCCTCTACCTTATAACCCCTAACGTCTAAAGGCTTGAACCTAGCTATCGAATGGGATATATTTTCAGCGATATGAAAGTCACCCTCAGTATTATATCTCTTAGCTTGATAATTCCAAGTAGAGGTGGGTAGGAGGCAGTTTCGAACATAAGGAATTAATCCCCTCACTCCTTGGTTGAAGAGGGAATCCCATTTATGAGCCTCCTCCCCTTCACATAAACAGTATATATGGCATTCCCACCTTTATTTGAGTTGTGATTGGTCCACATATTCTACAAGCACCAAAAAACATTCAAGGAAGTCGTTACCTTATGCAAAGTGCACAACTTTATGAACCCAAGCACAGTATGGAAAATGCAGTGGAAGAGCATATAATGACTATTTATACCAGAACAAATGGCTATCTTGATTCATTAGAAATTGGATAGGTAAATAAATTTCTTGTCGATTTACGTACTTACTTCAAAAATAAGAAACCCAGTCCCAAGAAATAATTTCTTCTACCAAGACATTTTGTCCTACCGAGACAGAATTTGTAACTTGCTACCCACTTTCCTCGGAGGCAAATATTCACCTCCGTGGAAAGGATGATTCATTCGAATCGACATGAGAGTCAAACTACATTGGATTTCCAGAATCCATGTTGTATATTTGATGTTTGAAAATTAGCAAACCTACTAAAGGAAGATTTTGGCAGGCTTCACCCGCACCTGAGGAATTGAGTAATCCTCAGGCCTAACCTTAGATGCACCCCAGAGTCTTCACTTTCTTGGGCGCAACCAAGAAGTCCCTACCAGCCAAACCTACATTCATTTAGGGTTCATCACACATATTCTTCTTTTTAAGGGAAGGGGGCTTGGACCCAGTAGGGACACCACCCGCAAAAAGGCCACTGCTTTTCCAGGTCTGGCTACCCCATTTGATAGAAAAGGACTCAACATTAGATTATTTCTGACATGGTTAAAGAGAATCAAATGTCAAAATGAGAAAAATAACTTACTTGGTTGGAGAAGTTTCTAAGGAGACCACGTAAAGGATTTAAAGACTGAAAGGGCTCTATGCTGGAAAGTGGAGGGTGAGGAAACATATAAGAAAAGCAAATTTTATTCCACGATAAAGGATGACTTATATGCCTAAGGGACTCTTTAGATCATGGGTAATAATTACTGCCTCAAAAATCAATGATCATGTGTGCTGCTGGCGTTAAGTAATCACCTAAATTGAGGGCTCAACATGTGGAGCCTCCATAAGCGCATAATGTGGCAAAATGGTTTGAATGCTTAACAATTATTCTGAAAAAGGAACACTGAAAGACAACCGCAAGCATAACCTTTGGACATTTACATGTGATAGAACCAAGGTCCTTACTGAACCTCAAACCTTTGGCAATCTCGAACGTTATTGATAAAGGTTGGAGCCAAAGCTCCCCTTCAGGCTGAACGCCATGCTACTATCCTACTTGTGGGCCTAAGGCTATATCAAGCATCCAAACATAAGATTTTCAAATTCTATTATACCTTCAAATTATACCTACATCCCAAGTGCAATTATGGAATATTGAATATATGGTAATTCCATTATGTTAAGATAACTATTCACATGAGGAAAGTAGATATCTATCCTAGCATGATTGGAAGATCTTTCGGAGATCAATCCCTATGAATATTAAGGTATTTTATATGCCTTAGATTTGATAGTATAACCAGTAATTATTTGCATATTTTACAGTGTATATCTGTGCACATTATGGCGTATTTATGTAATCCTTCTATGAAGATTTAGATATTTTAAGGAGTTTGCATGTATTACACACTTTTGAACACTTGAAGATCTGTCTTTGGATGGGTGATGAATAAATAAAGATTAAGTATGGGAAAATGGAGATAAAATATCAAGGAAGCACTGCACAGAGCAACTTGAGGCTGCTCATGGTGGCGTGTGAGGAAGGTTGAGGCCACTGATAGACTTTCAAGGAGGCGTGTGAAGGCTTGAGCCGAATTGGCCTAGGTAGAAGCTATCCACAGATTTTCCTAATCTCATTTGGGTTCAGTCTGTTCACTTTTTTGGGTTGAATAGATTATTTCCTAAGTTCCTAGTCTAATTGGGACTTATTTCCTTAATTATATTTAAATTCTATTCTTTGAAGAGGAATACTTGGTTTCCTTATTTTAGTTATTTTTTATAAAAAAATTGTGTGTGTAATTATTTTCCTTTTATTAGTTTTATTCAAGGAGAATTATTTATTTTTAGAACATATCTCTATTTTCTTTTTTTAATAAGCTAGTGTTATTGATTAGAAAGAATATATTACATTTCTAATTTTTGTATTAGAATTAGATTAGAAGAATATTTGCATTCCTACATTAGTTTCAATTCTTGTTTCAAGATATGAGAGTAGGCCGCACGAGACTTTAAATAGATATTCTCACTTGTAAATTCCATCCCTGAACTATATATCTTTTTTTAGAAGCTGGAGCTGGTTTAACGGAGAAGTTTTTGAAATTCATCAAGAAATTGGATTTAATCGCTGATTACAATGTGAGATTTAAGGTGACACAAATCAGCTTCTATTCATTCCTATTTATATTGTACTAGATTATCTTATAGTTAAATTTAATTGTCATATGTGATTTATTTGGGTTGATCACCTATATTAATTGCATATTAAATATTTCTTGTGAGTAAGCAAGTCATGAGTACAAGTATAGATTAACAACCTTACAACTTATAATTTTTGGTAATTTAAATTGCATCAACATTGATAACATGTTCACTAGCATGATGTACCTCACTGTTCTTGGACTTAATGCTATTATTGAGGAATTCACGAGTACTATCATCAACAGAGACGATAATAAGATTGTGATGAATCCTTCATGCAATAAATAGGATGTATGGTTATGACCCCTCAGTCTAGGAGAGGGAACGAGGACAATATTTGAAACAGATAAATTTGTATGAAGTTAATTGTGATAATTTCTAATGAACTGTTTGTATTACTTCCTCCATCCTAGTCGAATCTGCACATTTTCCATTCTGACTTGTCCCTGGAAAATTTGCATACTTCTAAGATTTTCTATACCTAGTAAATTTTAGGAGCTAAATATACATATTTACACTCATCAAAATTTTGAAATTACAATTTAACCCACACCTTAATTAACAAAACCTATTAACAATTCAATTAGAATCCATAATCAGATTTGAAAAGAAAAAAGTTGAAAATTTTGAAAATTCGAAAACATTTGGTAGGGATGGTGGTATTCAATTCGACCATTTATGCATTCCATCGCCCAACCGTCTACATTCACCAATCAGATTGAAGTAGGGCAGGAAAATGTCCCACGCGTGTTCCATGCTTCAACACATATTCAATTTTGACTTCTCCACTTTCAATTCATATCACAGAAACTCGATTCCTGTCTCGTCTCTTCTTCCTCCCCTCATTAAAACCTAAGATATGAGATTTCCCTTCCACTGTACCCCACTATAAATTAAGGTTTCTTTGTTACCAATTCGTTCTTTATATGTCTTCTATACCCCCCCCCCTCCACCCTCCGGTGAATCTTGTTGGGGGTGTTCTCGCTGCTATGTGACTGATACTTACAAAATATCCAAGTTCGTCCTTGAGACGGAGGCATATGGTGCTACCTCTAATTGGAGGCCTAATTTCACCCTCTTGGATGTGGAGGTGCCGGTGACCTCTATCCATCTAGCCGGGCCAGATCCGGTCAACCCAGGTCCGGTCAACCTAGGTGTAGCCACCAGTGAGTTCGTGGTGAAACCACCCAAGAATATGTTTCTTTATGTGGGTTAGAATGTTATTCATAATGGGGGGGGGGAAAGGGTAATGGTGATAATTTGGTCAACGCCGGCATGAGAGACAATGATGCTCCACACTGCACCTCCACTGATGAGCTGTGGGTGATGGTTGGAAGTTCGGGGTCTGAGAGCTACTCTGATGCCATCTCAAAAAATCAGCAACACTATTATTTACATGTTACTCTCACTAGTGGAAGGAGGGCCATTAAAGGCGGTTTTATCGAATCAAAGAAGACATTTTCAAAGTGCCTCCTCTGGTCGTGCCTTTAATTTTCTTCAATTAAAGGCGGTTCCGTGAACAACCTTGAAAAACATTAATTAAAGGTAGTTCTTAACCGCCTTTAAAAGGTCGGTGGAACCGCCTTTAATAGGGTCCAAAACAGGTTCCGAACTCGGAACCTATTTTTGCCCTTCCAAAAAAAGAGCTGCCAGAAACCTAATGTTTCCGGCAGCAAAGCAACAAATATGTATCCAGCGGAGCAACACAGCACATGAGAAATCACAAAACAGCACATGAGAAATGACAAAACAGAACAAACTTGACTAGTGAAAAAAAAATCTCAAACAAATGAAACCCAGCAGCAAAGGCAAAGGCAGGAGCGAGCGGCGGACGGCAGGGACTGGAGCGGTGGACGACGAGGACTGGAGCGGTGGACAGCGGGGACTGGAGCGATGGACGGCTAGGACTGGAGCGGTGGACGGCGGGAGCAAGCGGAGAAGCAACGGAGACTAGAGCGGTGGACGGTGAGAGCGAGCGGAGAGCATCTGACAAGCTTCAGCGAGCGGAGAAGCAACACCAATGGCAGAGGATCTTCAGCGGTGGAGGAGCAACACCAGTGGTGGAGGGCCTTCAGCGGCGCAATGGTAGTGTGGGTCTTCAGTGGTACGGTGTCTTACCTTCACCGGTGGAGCATCCGACGGCAACGGTGGGGTTAGAGGCGTTGAAGAGGTGGAAGCGACGAAGGGGTGGAGGCAACGAAGGGGTGGAGGCAAATAAGGGTAAGGTGGCGGTGGGTTGAGAGGCAACGGAGGGGTGACTGGGTAGGGGGAGAGACGCTGCTGGCGACGAAGAGAGATGAAAGGAGAGCCGATTGGAGGAGACGAAGGGCTGAAGTGAGAAAAATAAGACCTAAGTAAAACACTAAAAAAGGAGTTCTTGGGCCAGCCCATTAAAGGCGGTTCTATATAGAACCTCCTTTAAAATTAAAAAGTGACTTGGGAAACCACTTCCAAACTCGAAAAGTTCTGTTGGCCCTTCAGAAAAAATGTGATTTTTAAGGAAGAACCACCTTTAATTAATCATAACCGCCTTTAAAATGGTTTGGGATGGACTTCCGAACTCTAAACCCCTTCCGGACCTCAATTGAGTAGCTAGATTGATATGAAATAAATCAGAATCGGCTACAGCCCTGAAATGTGGGTCCGTGTTCTTTATGTGAGGCTTTGTGTTGTCTTGCTGAATGTAATCGTTCTTGCTCATGTGTTGTGGCCGTTTGGGTTTGATTGTTGGGACTACTTCTTTGATAATTTTTACTCTTGTTACATTCCTTTTGATCTTCAGAACTGGGACCGTTTCCACTGTCTCTGTCGCTCTGTTCTTGTTGTTATTGATTGCCACCTATTCTTGCAAGAATGGAAAATTTTGATTTTCCATGAAAAATAAGATGCCCGTCTTCT
This sequence comes from Rubia tinctorum, assembly GCA_032355605.1. Classification (NCBI taxonomy): domain Eukaryota; kingdom Viridiplantae; phylum Streptophyta; class Magnoliopsida; order Gentianales; family Rubiaceae; genus Rubia; species Rubia tinctorum. The sequence goes on from JAULKM010099322.1 coordinate 41,546, forward strand.
CCAAATATTGGTATACTTACAACGTAAATGAACATTAATTGTTGAATGTGTGACTTGTGTTTGCATGTGCGGTAATGCTCCGGTTTATCTGAAAACAACAGATATCTTACTATTGGTTGGGTTAAATAAAACCATTTTTCGTCTATGTGAATGGCATGGTCAATTTCTTTAAATATGAGATTTGCATCTAATCTTGATAAATTAAAAATCATTCGAAATACCTTGTTTTGTTGTGTAAGTGCTGATTTTTTGCTGTTTGTGTGACTTTTGATTACCTTTGCTGGTACTTCTTGGTGAACACTATTGCTCCCTATATTTAAACCTATAATTGTACCTGTTATCGTCCTTCTCGAATTTACAGGCACGACTCTCAAAGCATAAAGCTCAATGCTTTTCTCATTGTGCGGAGAGTGCCCTCACCATTTGATGACGCAAATCAAGTGATTGCCCCTTAGCCATCTTTTCCCGAGCCCGGGACCATATTGTGCTCATTGTCTGTATGCTGCACTTAAACATGGTCATTGCCTCGACCCTTTTCGTGTGAAAGATCTTCCCATTGTAGTTGGGCTCCTACAAAAACTCCCCCAACTGATGCCTTTCCTTGTTTGATAAGTCCTTAACCCGCATTGACATGTAAACAATATTCAATGAAGAGTGGGAAGTTTAACAAAATCCAAGCAACCAGGTCCTTCAAGAGTTAGGAAGGGCTCAATGATTTGCAATCTCGAAACTAAGGATTCCACAACAAACCAAAAAATATATATGGGTGGGATTTTTGCTGTAATAGTTAGTGTTTAGGTCATTTTGTTCAATATAATTTTCATTGAATTTGATAGTGGATGACTACTTATAATGAATAATTTCTAATTTATTTTTAGTATATGAAAATTGTGTGAACATTGAACGGACAATAATTTTGGCGCCTTCCCAAACCTGTAAATGCCCGGGAAAAATCCTAAGTATAAAAATGGAGGGAAAGTTACCCTTTCCAATCGCCTAATTACAATAGCCAAATTCATATTAAGCGCCCATTTGACTAACGTGGATCTGACAGTGGGGCCACCTAAAAACCCTCAATTGTTTATGTTTCTGCAAAAAGTGCTGGGATAGAAGGAGTGTTTGAATTAAATATTTTATTTTTCTATTTTCTTTAGTTTCAATTAATTTGCATACATTTAAAACCGCCCAACACTTGTAGAGAATTGACCGATATTTAGAGATGAATATGGAATAGGATTATCTTTTGGGTTCGACCCTTATTTATTTTCTATTTATCTTAATAATATTGTGGGTGAATAAGGAACTATAAATTTAATTCTTATACGGTTTGGAAGTTTAGCGACCTTCTAAAACCCACTATATGTACTCCTTCCTTCTGTTCATTATCTCAGTACTCCGATTGAACACTTTTAAAATAACTTAACCATTGGTGTTCCTTCTTTCGACACCCCTAGACAGTTTGTTTAATAGGATTGGACAAACGACCAAAGTTTGACTATTACAATCATGGTTCAACACATATTAGGTAAGTTTTTTTAGTAGTGATCAAGTTTTACAATATATATATACATATATAATATAATAACTTGAATGTTTACATGCATTCTGTCACTTATTTTCAAAAGATATCAAATGGAAAGGACAAAAAATTACTAATTGATTTTCTCAATTAATTATTTGCCGTAAAAAATTAATTAAGAGTCCGTATTCTGCGATACCGTATCAAGTGTTCTTGAAATTATAGAGTAAGAGAAAACAAAATTCGGGGTTGAATTCTTAATTATTTTATGTTCGGGGTTTTTTTAAAATAGGAAAAACTATTGAAGGACTGAGTTGCAATTAAATAGAAAGGAACAAATCTGAACTTGTTCGCCAGCATTAGCCACCGCTCTGGCACCATATTCGTCGCCAATTTTTCCACAGATCCGGCACCATATTTGCCACCATATTCACCATCATCTCACTTCCGTTCATCGGGTGTGAAACGTCAAACTGAAATTCAAATTTCCGGCATCGAGTTCAAATCAAGTTTGCAGTGGGTGAAATCGGGTTGAAATTGGATTTGCTTCGCTTTGGGTTTTGTCTGAATCCGGCGTCATGACTAATCCGGCGTAACCTCGACGATTGACGGATTCTAGGCATGATTACGATTATGAGAATCAGTCAATATTGCGTCCGCATTCGGTCGACGTCGAGCATCGAAGAGCAATGGCTGGATTCTATTTGTTATGTGTTGGTCTTGCGTCGATTTCCATTAGCCTTGCTCAGTTTTTCGTCGCCGCCGGCGGAAAACCTACGTGCAAATCCAACCTTTCAGAAGTTCGTGCTCATTTTTTCATTTGGTGACAACGCATGATCCAGACATGGCTTTGGGCTTCCACTGCCTCGAACCAAAATGTAACCCATTTCTCAACCTCGGGTTAATTAAATAATGACAAATCAAATTTAAATATTTTTAAAAATACAAATCAAAAAAATCAAACTAACATAGTTAAAAATCAAATAAAAATAAACATCAAATTAGAATGTTAAAACATCAAATATAAATATAAACATCAAACTAGAATGTTTAAACATCAAATGAAAAAACTAAAGATACATAGCAACTGATATAGTTAAACATCAAATAAAACTCTATACATATAAAATAAAATAGTTAAACATCAAATTTGAATGTTTAATATAAAATAAAAATATTAAAATACGCATTAAAATTGAAATAGGTAAACGTCTAATAAAACACTAAAATTATACATCAAACTAAAATAATGAATTATCAAATTAAATCCTAAAATAAACATTAGATAAAAATAGTTGAACACCTAATAAAAGAGTGGATCTCCTAACAGATGACCTATCTATAAGCTTATGGGCAGGTCAAGGACCAATTTGCAAGTAACGCAAATTATGCAAAAACCCTTCTTCCCCAAATGACACGCACAACCTCATCCTCTGCAACTTCCTCATTCTCATTCTTCTTCTTTCAATCTCTATTCCCAGATGTCAATCTCCTTCCCAAACATTAATCTCCATTCTTTGCGAATCTAACTTCTCTCAGCTGACCATATCCTTCTCCGTTCGATTAATTTTTTTTCCGATGAGCTCTTCAAACGACCGGTTAGTGTCCGACAAAATTCTACCCACATCTAGACAAAGGATGGCGAGTTCCAGATCTAATCGAAACAACTTGATTTCAATTTGATTAAAACTCAATTTCAATTGTATTGTAATTCTTCACATCAGATTAAGGTTATGTTATTCAATTACATTCGATGTGAATGATATTGTTGTTGAAAGTTCTGAATGTTTGAATTTTGCTTCTATGAACATGTAAAAAACATGTAGAAAATATTTTAAAAATGAACTAAATGCTGCTCAATTTTTTGTATAAACTATGCACCTGTTACCTTACAACGTGTATCATTTGTATTAAAACATGCACTTGTTTTAAAATATTTAAATATGAATTATGAAACTTTTCCAGGAAAACATGTATAAGTTAAGTTAAAATTTGACAATTTAAAATTGTCACATTAACTGTGCATTGATTACTTTACAACATGTACTGTTTAAACAAAAACACGCACCTGATTTTAAAATGTCTATTCCATTTATGAATAGCAAAACTTTGTCAGGAGGTAGTGCATCAGCTACCTTATGAATCATTTATGTTTTGTTAAAACATGGATATGTTAGCCCACAACTAGTATTTCTCATAGTATACTACAGAGAAGAGGTTACATAAGTTTGTAATTTTGGAATAAAAATTTTCACATGAACTTCATTTTATTCCTTACAATGTGTTATAATACATTAAAACTTCTATTTGTTTTCAAACATGGGGATAAATTATTCTAATTTCAACTAAATAGATGCCACTAAAAGTCTTGTCAGCATGAAAACAACACATGTAAAAGCATTGCATACTCTATATAAAAATCATGCAAATGTTGCTGGTTTCATACACGAGAAGAACTCTCAACACTTGAACAAATGGCAAGATAGGGGATAAATCCTACAAATGCTCATAGCAAAAATATCCTATTATGGAACTTGCAATTACAACAATGTTTCTATCTAGATTAACTAACAATCCCTAATACAATGACTCAACTATCAATATTCAAAGGTAGATCATCTTCAAATTACTTGAGTTCAGTATCAGCTTCATCTATATCAAGTTCGTGCCGAAATGTCTTGTGGAGTCCAATGTTCAATATTTTATGATTCCATACCACTTCAAGTTTAGATCCAACTCCTACAAAAATCCATACACATTGGATATGAACATTTTCAGCATATAATAAAACAGGTACAATTTATAATTCAAAACAAACAACAATCAACAATGATTATAAAAGTAAAACACAATAAATTAACAAGTACATACTGAATACTAACATATGAAATATATAAGTAAAGAGATGCAGTTCCTAATTCAAAATGAGCAACCAAAATTTAAAAAAAAAACAAAAGTCAAACACAATAAAAGTAACAAGTACCTATTGGATACTAACAGATGTACTATATAAGTAAACATGTGCAATCCTAATTCAAAACGGAAAAGCAACAAAAAATAAAAATAAAAAGGCATAGACAGTACAACTAACTAGTGCACACTGAATACTAACAGATACACCATATAATTATGTAAACAGATACACTTCGTAATTCAAAACGAACAATCAACAACAAATGGAAAAAAGGTCCATTCACGGTACAACTAACAGGTACCCGCTAGATAATAACAGGTACAACATATAAGAAAACTAATGCACCTCGTAATTCAAGGCGAACAACTAATAAGTTTTTTGTAATAATAAGGGATACTTCAAAATCATATAGCAACTCAAAACACTAGAAAGAAATTCCTATTTAACGCTCAACAGAACAGAACACATATATCCAGATCTGAAAAATCTAACAATTGAGTAATAATCACCAGTTCTAGCATCAAAATCTCGGCCAATTGATTTCGCCTGATCCATAACCTAGTGAAAATACAAAACAAAATCAATCAAAAACAGAAAAATACAGAAAAATCAAACAATAATACCCATACATACAAAGATTCATAGAATAAAAAATTATATTGAACTAGAAGATAAAAAAGCTACAAACCTGATCGATGCTCTGATCGAATGTGATTTTCAAGGAATTTTCTCCAAGAATTGAGCTATGAAAAAATGGAAATGCAATGTCGGAAAATGATCGTAAAATGAGCGTGGAGAAGAGGTGGAATAGAAGCGGAAATGAGACGGCAAAGAAGTGGAGCAGAGACAGTAAAACTAGGTGGAGAATAGGTGGAGAACAGGAGGACAAGGAGAGAGGAAAAGAAGAAGAAGGATGAGAGAGAAAGTGGAGGCTAAAATTGATGAAGAAGAAAGGGTTTAGGAGAGAAATAAGGAAAATTAAAATTATTATTATAATTAATACCAAATTTAAGATTCATTACAAAGTGAAACCCATTTTTCAAAATAGTCTCTTGCCTACCCATAAGATTATGGACATGCCACCTGATGGAGATGCCAAGACGACTACCACCATAATGAAGACATTCCACAACTTGATCAAACATTCAAGGGTTACGTCCGGGATGCTCTAAGTGACATGGTTGGATCGATAACAATGTCAAGAAAGAAACTTAGAGATGCGTCATTGAATGCTTTGATTGATCAACTTCATTATGAATAACTCAAGACCAATTCGGCTAGGGCTTTGATTAATTATTCAAGCATTTCGATTAACTAGAGATATCGTCAAGAACACTATACTCTTTTTTACCACTGAGTTTTTAACGAGGTAGTGTGATCTTTGTAAACTATTGTAATATTATTTTATTTCAGTCCATAGCTCGACCATGTGGGCTTTTGAAGAGCTATTTTCAAATTCAATTTGTTATTTTCGACCCAGTCACTTAGGGTTTCAAAAATATTCATTTTTATTCTGATTAGACTTTGATTTGGTAAGATTAGATAAGGTAAAAATTTTCAAGGTGACTTGGAGAAGAATTTGGGTAGATTATATTTATTTTTAGAATTTCTAGTTAGATATGGTTTTAACTTCTTAAAGTTGCCATAAGTTGATTCAGTTTCTAATTGTGATTAGGGTTTTGGGCCGGATTTTACCCTATAAATAAAGGGGTTTGGCCGAGACATTAGACACCTTTTATCAATCATATATTTAGAATTTTGAGATCATTTTCCGTGCTTGTGAGCTATCTTCATTGTTGCTTATTCCCGTGGGTTAATTAAGTATTAATACCTTCAATTTGTGAACTAACCCCGCGAGCTAGTTAGCTTCATAGATCTCGAGTTGTTCAACATTCCAAGGGCTAGTATTGATCAGTTTGTGCGGCTATACTCGGGTTTGCGAAATCACTCGTTTAGTTAAAAATCTAAAATTCCGCAATCCAGATATTTTGCAAGGATATTCATATCACCGCATTTCCTGAGACTTTCTCCTAATAAAAATACTTGTAAAAATAAAAAAGAAACAAACATGAATTTAAAATCATCATAATGTTCAACAAAATGTAGCACTAATATAGAAGAAAAAAATGTCAGTACCAAAACAAAAAAATCATTTCACGTTATTGAAAGATCACGGGAAAATTAAATAAAAATTTGATATTCCAAAGAATATCAATATTATTTTTTGATAAAAAAATTAAGTATCAATCAAAATTATAAAATAGATTACAAATTAAAAAATTAAGATTAAAAAATATTATAAACTAGTGTCAAAAGACTAAAAGTGTCAAAATTTTAGCATGTAAACATAAGGTTTACCGTAAAAGATCAAAACTAAACTTTAAAACACATGATTTTAGGGGGGAAATTATTCTGAAAAAACATCACAAAATTTGGTTGAAAATCAAATATTGAAAATGAAACATCAAATCTGGTAATAAATACCCGCGCATTGCGCGGAATTGATGGAAAATTTGATCCACGAATTTCTCCGACCCGGATTTTGACCCGCGAGATTCTTATGATCCGGAAACATTAATTCCCCCAATATTTATGTCAAGCACCTTAAAAAGTGGCATTTGCACCCATATCCCTCATTGCTTTCCCAAAATTTCTTAAATTATATTTAAAACCCATATCTATTTAAATTTCATAATATTGCATATTAATCATTGGTCTCGCACAAGAATTTGTCATTAACTATCATATTATTTTAACTACCTTTAGTTTTCTTTAGGATGTTTTAAACATACAAACTCTCAAGATTCCACACCTGGTTAGTTTGTTTTTCTATAGTTTTTGTCGTAAAAGAATTCATTTTTGGTAGCGGAGACAATGTATCATATACCAACTTTATTTTCCTACGAAAACTCTCTTTGCTGTCTTCTTCTAGCGTGCCATGTTGGTTGACCTTAATTATTATTGTTTACTCAATAATTTATAGTTAATTAAACCCTAACTCAATAATTTATAGTTAATTATTATTGTCCCACTGTATCGTTAATATGAGCAGTCCACCTGGCTTTCATAATATGACAACACGTCTTAAAATAATCACAAAATATCCATCCTAAATCTAATGGAGGCTTATTGACATTTTGTGAAGGAGCTGTAATTTTTTGTTTCTTGTATTATTGAGTATTGATCAGTAAAGTGTGGTTGGATTGAAATTTTGTGACGACCCTACAATTTGTACTGGAAAATATCAAATCTGATACTTCTTATTGTGATGAAACGCTAACTTGTGTTAATTTTCTTGATGGGTTCGAATGGAGTTTGCCTGAGATCCCACAATAGAGGGTGACTTTACCATCTTATATACCTTCATTTTACCACAAAGGTTATTTGGGCCTAGTCAATGTATTTTAAGGCTGTGTGTGGATACATTTTATTGGGCCCATATATTTAAATCAATACAAAATAAAGAAATATATATTTATATATTGGAAATTGGAACCTGACCAAATGCAATACTAGCTAGGAAACTCATCCTATGCTTATTTTATTTTTATTAAAATGTTAAAAATTGTATACGATAGAGGAGGGGTATAAACCAATGACCTAAGAAACATTACATTGTTTGAATCATCCCCTAACCACTACATGGAACAACACCTTTTACCTTGTTTTAGATGGGTTTTTACCTAGGTTATTTTCATGAAAATAACTGAGGTAAATACCGTAGTAAAACGTATTTTTAACACCGACTTCTAAAAAAATTGGGGTAAAAAGTATTTGATCGCCAACTCGATCGAGGGGAGATCGATGTCAGTCAATGAATTGGGTGACCAACTAGCTATCCATGTGCCGTAGGTGATGCCGGCGTTGCCAATGAAGATCAATGATGTCGTAAATTACTCCGATCGTCCTCGCATATAGAAAAGGCCCGATGTCATATATTAGGTAGTGTGGCCCATGCAAACAAACAACGTCGTTTTAAGTGACCGGCACTATTAATTAATTACCGACATCGGTAAACAATGTTTTACTTGTGGCCTACACGTGATGTCTGAACGGTGTCGTTTTATTTAGGTCGTTGGTTATACCGAAAATGGATGTAATGTCGGCGTAACCGATTGCGGTTGTGTTATCGGCGATTTGATGTTGTGGGATGAATATTATATGAAGCCATTTATTGTGACCAGTGTCGTTCATCTGTAACTGATGTCGATGATTTGTATTGGACACGTGAGGTACACGTGTTACGTGTCCAATGGGGACACATTGTTTATATATGCGATATCGAAGATTATGCGGACATCAAGCTCCTATTTTGTTTAGTTCCAGAACCAACCAACTTAATAGGGGCCTAAAACAAATGTTACAGCTTAATCTCATTGACACATTTATTTTGCCCACGGTTGAATTACAGATTAAAGATTTGTATTAAAGCTACCAAAGAGTCACTTAAAAATCAAGTATGCAAAATTAATTTTTAGGGACAAATAATTTTTTTTCTTTTATAGTACTTTAAACTGTACCTAATGTAGGGGAAATTCTACCATGTGATAATACACCTCGGGACAGGCCTGGAAATTTCCGCTCTCCTAAGTGCCTGCAAAGGAATCTTTAGGGAGATGTTCTGACATCCAAGTTAGTGTATGAGTTTTTTTAGAAATATAGTATGTTGAGAGATTCTTTTATGGACCAGTGTTTTGTGTCTCTATTTATAGGCTTCTTGATCGTTCGATCGTGGCCTGTGTTGTGTGTTCAACTCTACTAGATCGTGGTCAAGTAGAGGGTATCGTGGCGAGTAGCAATTATGCATTTCTTTCGAGATCAGTTACTTGTTAACGAATTGGACTTGGCTCCTACCCGCATGCTGAGCGAGCTGGTCACAATAAGTTGGGCCTTATGCTTAGACTTTTAAATGCTAGGTATATACCATAACCTCCACCGGCCCATATCCCCCCAACCTTGAAGGTATGATCAAGCTTAAAAAATTGTATTTTTGTCTATTTTTGGAAGCTAAATATATATTGTTTGGGTTTGATAAAAATGGTGACGCTGGAACGAAGCTATGTATGACTTTGTGGGTAAAAAGTAAAGACATTTTAATTTTCTAATTTCTTAGTTTATAATTTAACTTTTTTTTATTGTAGAATTGTATCCATTGACTTTAGGAATTGAGATACGATGTCCCAAAGATTAGGGTAAGATTGATACATAAGCGTAATGTGTGTGCTGTAATCATTTCAAAGAAATTTTAACGAGTGATGGCTCATATTCATAACTGACAAAAGTGACCTATTGCATATAAATGGTGCATTTTTGAAATGTGGTTTTATATGTTTGGCTTATTTGATATGTATATAAAATCCTAATGACGCGTTAGTAGAACTTACCTTGTTCATCTAGTTTGAAGGCGCGTTAGTGAACTTTGTATGGTTGTTCTCTAAGGATTTCGCCAATTGAAGGTAATATATTGGTCCTATCCTTCTTATTTTTGCTAATATGAAGGTTGTTCATTTTGAATCCTCATTCGCTGCTTCCCAACTTAACATGGGTGATTGTGGGGTGGCACAAGATGACTTTCTTTTCGGGGACGATGTGATCATTAGGAAAGAAGAAGTGGTTGGGAAGGGGTGGTCAAATTATGGAAGATGAAGATTGTGTTCTGACTGAGAGTGCATTAGAAGAACTAAAGTGATACCATCCATCCCTAGATAGGTGTGAAATTATATTGCATGTTGCCTGTGAGAGGGTTTGAAACCTCCCATCTGGATTTTTTTTAGTGCTTGTGAGTATTTCTTCTTGTAGTGAATGAATGTTCCTGTATCAGATTTCGTGTTGGGTGTATTTGAGGCTTATGGGGTTGCTCTCGCCTAGCTTCATCCGAGATGTGTGGCTATGATGAGTGGATATGAATATGTAACAATTCTAAAAGGTTAGTGGTTTTATAGTGTCTTTTCATCTGTAGAGTGAAGGTAAAGAAAGGTTGTTTACGTTGTATCCTAGCATTTCTGGGATTCACCTTGTTCAGGATTTTCCCAACAATTGTGGGCAGTGAAATGAGGGGTATTTTATGTTACATGCGTGAAGGCTAAGCCAATGCCACGTGGAACTTGGATTTTCCCTTCGATAGGCAATATGATAAGGTAGTGGAGTTTACAGATAAGAGCGGGCTTGTGATAGATTTGACCCCGCATGTCGTGAAGATAATCAAGCTGGGGGGGAGATGAGGTTGTACATTTTAATGTTATTATTATATTGCTCGTGTGTTTATTTTCTATTTTGACTGTGTGTGTTGAGCTTATTGTATGTACTTTGATAATGGTATTATTCTTTGTGTTGGAGTGGGATTATCATATATTGATCCTCCCAGTACTAACAACGTAAGGAAATTTAAGAGGCGGTACACCGATACTCAGCTGAGCGCACGGTCAAGGAAGAAGAAAATAACTGGTAGGGGGTTCTATTGAGGTGAATGTCACCTAACAGACTGCTAGGGAGGATTCTAACATTGGGGGCTCCGGGCGGAGGGTTGACGAGGTCTCATCTCTTCTGCCAGTAGATATGAATTATGCGAAGAATGAAAAGGTTGGGGAATACTCGTTCTTACTGGCTGGGCTCTATCAGACTCAAAGGGTTCTTTTACGTTGTTGGCTTAGTGACCAAGGTAGGATAACTGTTTTGTCATTTAGATTAAAAAAATTCATGGGGGTTATGCTTGTTAAAAGTGGTTTGCTTTATTTTCAGTTGGTTGATGATATGGAAACTATTGCTCAGCACACATCTAGTTTTTCTGGGTTGATGAAGGGCTTGCATGATCTAGTGGAGAAGTGATCCAAGGCAGAATGCACGAAGTGGGAGATGGAGGTGGCTACAACATGAAGTTTGAGTGACGAGAAGGATTAGGTGAACACACTGTTGGTCGAGCAACTATCTGAGTTGCGTAGCAGAGGACCCGTGGATCCAAGGTATCCTAGGGTTTTTGTTTATTGTATGTTTTAGATATTGTGTTCGCGAGGCTGTGATTGTAATCTATTTAAGAGTTTTTGTAAGTGGGATGATTTTGGTTCGTTGGGTATTTTCATCCCTTTTTGGCTTGCTACTCCTTAATGGTGGTGGACATTCCTGTGGATTTGATGGTTTCTAGTGGCTGAACTTGTGGGGTTGTTGGGGTGTGGGTTGTTAGGCATGACATATGGGTATTGTTAAGTATAGGAGAGGTTGATCAAGTGGGATCTTGGAGATGTGTTTAGTTGATAATTTAAGGGTACTGGAATGAGTTTTAGAATCTCATGGTTAAGACGCTGATGATTGAGCACTTGTGCCGCTGGATAGTGGTTTTGCAAGCTCATGTGAAGCTGTGAACAATCTCCCATGACCATGGCAGGTTGAGGTTTCTATTTCTATACTTTGAAGTGTTCTGAATTTGTGTTGTCCTATTGACAGGGTACAATTTTTTGTATACTTTAGGGTTTTTGACTAGGTTGGTTGTTCTTAGGTTTGGTAAAAAAGGGGAGGGTTGGATTCGCTCTGAGAAATGTATGTGATTTCACTTGTGTCGCTGGCTGGAATTTTCCCAGGTGTATGCGAAGGCGTGAGTCATTTTCTTGTTCTCGTTGCGAGGTTTGGATTCTTTATTATTGATAAAGTTCTCAGGCGCTTTACCAAATTATGTTGTTTTGAATAACAAGGATGACTAAGGTGTTGGTCATTATATGAAGGGGGATTAATGTCATGGGCTATATATATATATATAGGTTGTTGTTAGGGTTGCTATGGGAAGTGGGCTTTGGGTTGTGGATAAAAGTTTCACGTGGACATTGACGTTTTTGGATAATTTATGTTGATAATTCGGCGTTCTGTTTTTCAAGACTGATTATTCGGCTAGTCTGTTTTGGGAGAAGTGTAATGCATTGTTCCAATTGTTTTAATTATGAAGAGTTTTGCATGCCCGAGGCCAGGTTATACCTATATAAAGGGATATTATCAGAGCGTTTTAACGCATTGTGGTTGTGAGATACTCCCTTTGTCTTGTAAATATTGGTCTATTTACTTTTGGCACAATATTTTAGGATAGGTGATAAGGAAGAGAATAATTCTGGAACAATAGGGATATTTTGGGAAAATATTGGGTCCAGTGGTAAAGTTGTTAAAGTTAAGAGGACATTATAGGAATTTAGCAATAGATTCTTTGCCATTATAAGTAATTTTCAACATAGGCCATTAATTGGGGGACAAACGAAAAAAGAAAGTAGACCAATATTTATGGGACGGAGGGAGTAGTATTTTGGGTGAGTAGTCTTTTAGTGAGTGAGCTAGGGGTCATCCTTTGGCGAGATGGTTTATATTTTTTATGATTTTGTTTACAATTGTTTGGGATGTCAAGACTATCTCTAGTTTTGGTTAGGCACATACCCGGTTATGTGGTGTCCAGAGTTTTTAGGAGTGTTTACTCCACTAAGTTGGGGTAAAAGCCTTATTATTAATCTTTTGGTCTGAGGTCATTAAGACACACCATAAGTATATGTTATTGTCAGTTTACTTAATATGTATAGGTTTATGTGTTATGATGTGTTTTTTATGGTTTTGGGAAGGATTGGATGAGCAAATGTGGAAGCGACGTGGATGATGTTTTCGTGACATCATCTTAGAGGTCCGTCAAATGGGTACGAAGAAGAACTCACTTGGGATTAGCGGCCCAAATCTTCTCCAGATTGCACTCGGGAGAAGAAGATGGGTTTATTTGCGAATTCACCGCCTGTATACCGTGATGGTAGGATCGGTATGTTAGGAGGATCGAACTTTTCGCACTCTCTGAAAAGCTTTTTCTATTGGATTAGGAGGATGGTTCCCCATCACTGGGGCACTAGTTATAGAAGATGGAAAGGGATGAAAAACCATCATCCTATTTCCATTGTGATTTTCCGTAGGAAGAGGCTTGTGTATTTTAAGAAGGGAATTTTTCGTTGTAATATATGTGAGGATTTGAGATTTTTTTTCAAGAATAGAGGTTGCTGATTTGGCACTGCATTGTATTTCAATTCGTATGTTTCCGTTGATACTGCATCGTTAGTATGCAAACTGCTTGTTGAGCTTATGACTCTGCTCGAATCCCTCACTCGTTAGCTTGCTTATTTCCGTGTCTAAATGATACTTATCACTACTCCCTCTAAATATAGGGGCAAACAAATTGTAACTACTTATAGATTAGGCATCAATCTCTATTTTGTGAAGTAGTTTTCTTGTAGAGGCATACCTTTCACTAAACTCGCCTTATTAAGGCGGGAGTGTGGTTGCGAATTACTTGTTGTGAATCCACTTCTTTTTCTCTTTCCTTAGTTCATTGTGGTGTTTACTTTTGTCTTGGTCTTGCTTGGTTGGTTTTGATTTTGTTTTTCTTTTGGTTGGGTGGTTGGTTTCTTCTTGGCCTATGAATTGTCTATCCTTGGATTAGTATGCTAATTCCTCCTTTTGCTTGTCGGTATTGCTTCACAATTTTTGTCAGTTTGCCTCCAAAAGTTCATGAATGTGCAACTGCACCATTGTCCTTGTTATCCCTGACCTATGTTGGTTTGCTGCTTGAACTAGTTGTTGCATGTGATTTTTCCTCTCTTTTTTCTTGATATTTCTTGTTTAGTGATCTCACCTTGTGTTTTGTTCATTTTTTTGTATGTCGGCTGATTAAGTGATGGTTCTAGGGAGGTCTCCAACCTTTCCCGTGGACCATCGAAATCATCCCCATAGACGGCCCCACTAATGCAAGAGAAATCATTCTAGATGATGATAGATCTTGGGATCTTGGCAAGTTCCACTCTACTGGGTTCATCAAAATAAATCCCCGGGGAGGTTCCTTGAGAGAAGCAAAGACACCCAAAATAGTCTAAGATATTTTTAAAAGTATAGTATGTCGAGAGTTGCTTACCTGGACTAGTGTTCTGTGTCTCCATTTATAGGATCCTTGATCGTGCGATCATGGCCTGTGTTGTGTGATCATCTCTACTAGATCGTGGTCTGGTAGAGAGTGTCATGGCAAGTAGCACCCTTTGGGATTGGTTTCTTGTTCATGAACTAGACTTGGCTTTCTCTCGAGTTTTGAGCGATCTAGTCACAGCGAGCTAAGCCTTATGCTTAGGGTATTGCGGGCTAGGTATATACCAATACCTAGCGAGGATGATTTGTTTTAATAGTACTAGTGTTGATGAAAACAAGTTTTCGTCCATAATTATGTTTATGGACACATATTAGGAACAAAGTTGTATTTTTAGGACGTTATATGAACTTGTCCCTAAATGTGTGTCCCTAAAAGTCATTAGGGACAATGTTGATTATCGTACCTAATAGTAGTACCATTAAAAACAAAAATATCCTCATTGTGTACATTTTTTAGTATCTAAAAATTAGCATATATGAAAGAGATTCAAAATCGTCGCTTTTTTTACTATCCCTAAGTATAATAAATTGTAGTGTTTATCAAATAGTTTAAAAATTAATTTATAAAACTATTTGATAAACACTAGTGCGGGAGGGGGTTGTTTTCAGAGGTGAAAGTAGAGTTTAGATAGCATATTTCATCCGCAATCTCTGGCACCACCGAGATCATGTATGTTGTTGAAAGGTGGTTTTAAACCGCCTCAAAAATTGTTATCCATAGTACTTTAAACCGCTTTGGGTATTTCTATATAATCCAATGTGCAACCTTTCTGAGATCGAAAGAGTTGCAGACCATGTCGCTTGATCTATAATTCCAAAAATTGAATTGTGCTCCTAGAACGAGCAACCTTATGAGTTCACATAGTATTTCCGATATCGGAACTGCCTTCAGAATAATGTCAATACCAGAATCTAAGTGACATGCAACATACATTTCAGATACCAGAACATGAAGCAGAAAAAGTGTCGGACGGTCGGATGTTCTGAAATTGGGAATTGAATCGGATAAATTTTTGTAGTCGAGTTCTCGTTTCGATTATTAATTTGTAATATTTTTTGTGAAGTGATATGGCTCTGAGAAAAGTAGTTATGATTTCAAAACAAGAATTGGTATTATTTGCGAACTAACACCCGGCGGAGGAACTGTCTTATGAAATTGTGGTTCCAACTAATTGTTTCCTTATATACACTTAATTAAATCATTAAACATCCTAAAACGATACAAGTAGTTTCATACTATAACACAAAAATTCTACAATAACTATTTCTATAAATAGTCCTACTATTATTCTAGATAACTACGATATCCCTAAACCTTAATGAAAATGCATTAGAGCTATTCTGGGTCTTCGAGACACATAAATGTCATATATTCAGTTAGAGGGTATCTATGAGCATGCTGCATGAAGGGAATCGAACAATGTTGGGGGCTGAGTTGCATCTCATTATCTTCGATTCCTCGGTTATGTTTGGTGTTATATTGTCAGCAGATAAGATCTATAATCAGAGAGGTGACACACCATCAATAGTTTCTCTAGAGAATGAGCATAACATAAGTACCTTGCATATAGCTTTTGAACAAAAGTATGACAAAAACTATTCTAAATAAGTACCTTGATTACCTCTAAGCTATGATCCTTTAATGAATGTCAATTGTGTGTTCAAACCACCTTTTCATATCACCCTTCCATGACATGTTAATATTTTCAAACCCTACCAAAAAGGCCACAAGCAACATATAGGTTTAGTTATGAATGAATAAACACATAATATACCTCATGAAGTGGAGTGAAATATTTAACACCTCCAATATATATTTTGACGACAAGGCTTCAGGAACAATAACTCCACCACAATTCACAATACTGTGTACCCTTTTTAAATCTAAGAACTTAAAAAGTGTACAGGCTACTTCCGAATTTGGAAGTTAATTAGAAAACCAACACTTAGATTGAGTTGCACTCCACGGGGCTGTTAACCTATGAGAGAATTAACTCACGGATGATATGAAAGATAGAATTTGTATATTTCTCCCGTACTCACTACTCTACCAAAAGGGTAGCAAGTTGCAAGTCCGGGGTCGTCCACAGAAATGCTAAAAATTTAAAATTTAACAGTGCAAAACTCGTAACCAGGGTGTGAATCCGATTGCTTGTTGGGAAGAGTCACTGTTGCAAACAAGGTTTTTTTGGGGGGGGGGGTATCTATCAACTACTAAACATGCAAGAACAAGAGAGAAAACTATATTAAGCTAACACTTGGGGATATTTGCATTATATGATCGGTAGAATACTTGGATCCTAGATCCTATCAAATAAAAGACATATAAACCTACAATAATGTTTATGTCACATAGTGTGATCGAAAGTCAACACTTCCCTTTGTCTGTCACACAAAGGTGCTCAAGTCTTATTCTATCGACACCACCTCCGTAATTAGGAAAGTGCATCAAGCGACCCGGCCATTATGCGCTCCTCTTCCCCATAAAGAATCGCATCCCGGGCCTCCACTATGAATGCTTCTCCCTAGGCCTATAGAGGAAAAGAGATTGACATCTCATGATGGGTCTAGGGTCGAAACGACAAAGGTAGAATTACTACTATTGTAGTTTCTACTAACTATTATGCCCTTACCTATCGGGCTACCATTTTCCATTCATACTAGTGTATGGTCATCAGAGCGGAGCTCACGACCCACATGCATACACCCATACAGTTGTAGACTCTCACCCCCCCCTATTATCCTAGCGACACTCCTAAGGGGACAAAAGATACCAGCACCATACATGAGTCATATTCTAAGGTGTATGCCAACATATGATATCAATCATGCATTTAACAAAAAAATTAAGAACACATCAAGCATGATATTCATAATCATAAAAGGATATGGAGATTTAGAATCTCTTAAAATATCTACCAAATCATGAATACAAATTTAGATCCCCAAGCAAATAAACTACTCCTTAAGCACTGAACCAAATATTTCTATTGGATTCAACGCCCTTTGGCAAACTGTTGTGCAGAATACCGAGAATGAACAAACGAAGAAACTAAAAGCAAAAAACAAAACACCAGAATTTACGTGGTTCACCAATTTGGCTACATCCACGGCCGACCAAGATCGGATT
>JAULKM010099323.1:0-10926 GCA_032355605.1 Rubia tinctorum
ATTAGGTCTTTGATTCCTTTTAGAATGTGTGCAGCAGAGCAGATTACCCCATCGTATAGACATATATTTTTCTCCTTCCATAAAAACCAGCATGTGAATGATGGGAGGATGACGAACATAAGTTTATACAATTTAGAAATTCCCCCAAAAGTCCAGTAGAAAGAAAGTCTCTCACAGAGGGAGTCAAATAGCATATCAGCAATACCAAGGATGGTGTGAATTTCAGTCCAGACAGTAGCAGCAAGGTTGCATGAGTTAAAAAAATGGTCCAATGAATCAACATGTTGGTAGGCTACACATTTAGAAGCAATTTGGAATCCAAAGAAAACCAACATATCATTAAATGGGAGAAAGGAGTTAATAACTTTCAACATAAAGATGGATACATTTTTTTGCAGCCTATGGTTCCAAATCATTTTGGCAGATGGAGAAGTACCTTATTGTGTTGTCAGCAGTTTATATGCACTTTTGAAAGTGAATTATCCCTTTTTCTCCGGTTTCCATATAAGAAAATCTTTTCTGAGAGGATTGATGACTGAAACCTGCAAGAAGTGAAGAATATCATTGTTCAGTAATGGGACCAACTGTGGCAACAGATCAGCCTTGTTACTGATGAACTGATTTACTGAAATGTCTATGGGAATTGAAGTGAGAGAGGGCTGAATAATGTCAATTAGGAGTCCATGGTCAGTCCAGTTGGAGGACCAGAAATTGCAGCTACCCTAGCCATGAATCACTGTAGTGTGTAGTTCAGCTAAGTGATTTACCGAACAAATCCTTCTCCATGTCTGAGATTTTCTATGTGAGTCTTTGAGAGACAAGAGTAATTGGGCCAAGAAGGAAAGACCATGTTGGAACTTCCACCAGAGCTTTAGGGAACTAGCAGTAATTGTATTCTTAATGGATCTAAATCCAAGACCATTTTGAGCTCTGTCAGTGCATAACAAAGACCACTTTTTCCAGATTTTATTTTGTTTACCTTGAGATTGTCCCCAAAAAAAACTTGCTATCCTAGATTCTATGGTTTTAATGATCTGGTTAGTGGGTTTTAAAATTGCCCATATGTGTTGAGGAAGGGAGTATATGCAGGACTCTATCAGAACCATCTTACCTCCAGTGCTTAGCCAGTGATTCTTCCAGTTAAGAATCCTTTTGTCTATTTGCTCTATCAGAGGCTGAAAGTGAATATTTTTTGTTCTACCTGTGAACACAGGGCAACCTAGATATTTGAAAGGCAAAGATCCCTTTTTCATACCTAGTATGTGTCTAATTTTCCTGATTTTAGCAACTGAAGCATGTTTGCTAGTGTAGAAGTATGATTTTTCACAATTTATTTTTTGCCCTGTAGGTAACTCAAAATTCTCAAGAAATACTTTTAGTTTAATCAGGAGGATTTAAGAAAGATGATAGAATCATCCGCATAGCTAAGAGGGGAGATAGGGTTAGAATTAGGAGGTTGTTGATAAAATTGAAGGTTGTGATTATGGAATATAAATGCAATGCTTCTATTAAAGGACTCAGAGAATAAATTGAAGAGAAAAGGAGAGAGGGGATCACCTTGTTTAATACCTCTGGAAGCCTTAAAGAATCCCACAACTTTTCTGTTGATTAAAATCGAAAAATAAGCGTGTGATAGATTTTTCATAATATAGTGTGCGAATCTACCATGGAAGCCAAAGGGTAGAAGAATGCTATTAAGGAAGGACCAACTAACCCTGTCAAAAGCCTTTTGGAGGTCTAGTTTTAAAATGCAATTTGGAACCTTATATTTTTTATGGAGGAACCTCATCATTTCTTGTAGGTACGGGACATTATCAGCTATATCTCTCTCTTTCATAAAAGCTTATTGGTGAGGTGATATTATCTTGTCCATTAATGGCTTCAATCGTTCCATGAGGAGTTTTGAAAATATTTTATTAGACACATTAGACAAACTAATTGGCCTATAATCATTAAAAGAAGATGCAACCTGCTTTTTTGGAATTAATGAAATCCAGGTACTTGATATACCTTTGGGGATTGTGGCTAAGGCAAGGAAATCTTCTGCTACATGAAGAAGGTCAGAACTGATAATGTACCATGATTTAGTATAGAATTTACTAGAGGAACCATCTAGCCCTGGGCTACTCTTTTTGTTAAGATTATCAACTATGTTCTTAAGTTCAACTAGTGTAACAGGTTTCAAGAGTTCTTGGTTATCCTCACTAGTGATGATCTCTGGTATTTGGCTCAAAAAATGGGGGTAGTAGAGGCCTGAGTTTGCCTGATGAGAATCTGAGAGGAGGTCTTGATAGTACTGAATAACTTCAGTTTCAATCTGAGCAGTTTGAATTAACCATCCTCCCTGTCTATTTTAAATTTTGTAATCTTAAGCCTAGCATTTCTTTCCATAATAGTTTTATGGAAAAATAAGGTGTTATCGTCTCCTTCCTTAATCCATTTTACCCTAGCCTTTTGTTTCCAAAATTTATCTTTCTCTTTTAAAGCTCTAGTAAGCACGGCTTTATCCCTGTTAAGCTTAATCCGATCATCCTCTGAGTGAGTTGTATCATAAGCTATTTCCTATAGTCTAAGGGATTCCTCTGCTTGATTAACATTCTGATCTATATGGCCAAAAGTCTCCTTGTTCCATGTTTTGAGTATTTTTTAAGTCTAATGAGCTTAAGATGGAAAGGTAGCATTCCTGATTGGCCTACTGGTTGGTCCCAGTTTTGTTTAATAATTTGGTTAAGCGCGGGTCTTAGGTACCAAGCATTAATGAATCTAAAAGGTTTAAGGGAGGTGGGTATCTTAGTTCCTATCTGAAGTAGTAAAGGGTTGTGGTCTGAGGATAACTTATTTAAGGTTTGTATGGAGGAAGAGGGGAATTTATCAGTCCATGAACTAGTACTTAGACCTCTGTCTAGTCTTTTGGAGGTGGGGTTCTGGAGTCTGAAGTTAGTCCATGTGAATAGGTTTCATACAGTAGGAATTTCTAGCACACCATTAGATTCAATAAATTCTCTGAAATCTTTGATACTTCCTAGATCAGGTGATGACGGACCTTTATATTCACTAATAGAGCTTATTGTATTAAAATCTCCTATATAGATGGTTTCCTTATTTGCCATATCCTTAAGCTTAGTCCATATGTCCTTCCTACCCTCCCTAGTTCTAAGTCCATAAGTAAACACTGCTTCCATAGCAATATTTAAAGAAAGACTATGAATGTTAACATGCAAAAACTGGAGATGGTCAGTTAATAAAGAGATATTAATAGAGTCTGACCACATCAACCAAATCTGTTGGTTAGAAGCACACATGCAATGATCAAAGTTCAGTATTTTCATATACCTGTCACACTGAGAATTAGAATGCATTGGTTCAATTATACATAGCAAACTGAGGTTTTTCTTCTTGGTTATACAACCTGGTTATAGAGGTGTCCATACCCCTGGCATTCCAAATGAGACAGTTAAGTTTATTTGTTGTGACATTCATAATTCGGCTGATTTCTGGCTTTTAGTGGATGATCTTAACATCGTTTTGTTTAGCTGGTTGAAATAGCTAGGTTTCTTTTTTATGCTTATCAGTTTTGTTGGGTTACTCACATACCTGGTTAACTATACCTATTCCTCTAGGTTGAGTGATTAAAGAGTCCTGGTTGTGATCTTCAGAGTTGGATGATTCTAAATCTTGTAAAGGAAGATATCTGTTGTTTGTGTGATGCTGCTAAGATAGGTAAACCTAGTTAGACTTGAGAGATATGAAATATGGGGATGAGCACTTACATGTCTGGACCAATAAATCATCTTTTGCATAAACTCTGGGTCCATTATTCAATGTTGTGAAGACTGTTGGAGATGGAAATTTATGTTGGTTAGAGGGGATCTGTTACCTGGTTGTGAGGGTAATGGGGAGTTTGTTGGGGAGCTGGCTTGGTAGAGGGAGGGATCTTGAGCAATATTTGTAATTGCTCTGAGGTGGGAGGGAACTAAAACAGGAGAATTGTTTATCTGTTGGATGGGTATCTGAGCAAGGGGGTTGGGTTTTTGCAACTGGTGATTAGTTTCCGGGGGGAGTTATTGAGGATGGATGGTGGGGCTTGAAACTTAGTACCAGTAGCATTCCAGGACGGGGTGGGGAGTTGTGTGGGTTTAGGTTCCTGCATTTGTTTTGAGAGTGTCCTAACTTCAAACAATAAGAACAATATGAAGGCAGATCCTCATATTCCACAAGGTATTTCTTATTATTAGTAATAGACCCTAACCTAATGTGTTGTTTTAAGGTTTCATTAAATCAATTTCAACACACAGTTTGATTGCAGATGGGTGGGTTAAAGATTCAGTTGCAGCATCGTTCTTAATAAAGTTCCCTACGTTATTACCAATAGCTTGAATAGCTGTTGAATTATAGTAATACAGGGGTACCTCGTGGATTGTTACCCACACTGGAACAATGGACGATTCTGATCGGGTGCTGAAATATGGTGTCCATTTGAGGATTTTGAGTTGTGCTTCATTGAAACTCCAGATTCCCTTGATCCAGCACCTCTGAAAATCATTCGTGTCCTCGAATCGTATTAGCACATGTTTGTAGTCAAGTGACCAAAGCTGGTACTTTCCTTCGAATCCTGCCGTTTTGAAAGCAATTTCAGCAGCTCCATGTTCAATCGTCCCTTAAGGAATTTGTCGACGAGGGCATTAGAATAATGGGCCGATAGGGTTTGGATTTGTTCCTCGGTATAAAGGCAAGAGACATCACCAAGGTGTTGAATTTTGGGGAGAATTTCAGGGTTTTTGGGTAGCGTAGATTGTAGTGGTGGTGATTTCGATTTAAGAGTAGCCATGAATGACTTTGGACCTCCGTTATTTGGAGGGTCCACCATGTCCGGCGCTGGAGGAAAACCAATTTTCGGTGAAAAGTGAACGTTATACAGGGATGAGAGAAGGTTTAGAGAGAAGTCAGAGGATTGTCTTTCAAGTTCCACAACAAATGATTTGTTTTTAGCTTTTTGCACTATACATGAGTTGGATATCAACATATAGTGAATATTAGATAATTAGATAATGAGCTCGTCTCTTGAAAGACGGTCTTTCCATAAGTTATGGAAAAAATAAGATTTAAACTGTAAATTTAAAGAAATCAAAATAAAAGTTTTGGGTTGTATTAATCGGGTCATAAAGCTAACACCCCTAAATGTTGTATAATAAAATTTTAATATTACAACTAAAACCTTTTACCTTTCTATAATTCTAATTCAACCCGTTTTCCCCAAAACTTTGGCTTAGATAATATATATATAGAACTCCAGGAAAAAACTATACAGATAAAAAGAAAATTAAAATATTGGTTAAAATTAAAAATTAAACAAAATACATTGCTAGAAAAATAAATAACATATAAAAAGAAAAAAACCATATGCTTTGGCAATGTGGCGCACAACATGAGAGAAAAATACTTTTTTAAAAATGAGTTTGTGTGTCTGACCATGTTTATCCATGGTCCAACTCAACCAAAAATTTCAATTAAATATTATATCTCTCTTATCCACCTACACAACCTTCCATCCAACCAATTTATTTCTTTTATAAAGGTTTATCAATGACCCAACCCAACCAAAAATTTCAACTCTTTAAATATTATTGTAATATAAAATATAAATATTATATTTTCAATTATTAATTATAAATTAAATGTTGTAATAATTAAATAATAATATTTTTGAATTAATTAAATAAATTTTGGATAATTAGAAAAATAATAGTTTAGCCATGGGAAAAAAGTTCATTTGCAACACTTCAATACCAAATTTAAAAATACATCAAATTATATTACAGGACAGGATTTGAATACAAAATAAAAAAACACAAAAATTACATATAAAAATGAAGATGAATTTTGTAGAGCAATTTTAAGAACTATTATTGTGGCCAAATTTTGACCATGTATTTTTAGCCAACAGGCTTGGGCCATGTGACAATGACTATGTGGATCTCTTGCAAAACAAAAGGG
The DNA here is from genome assembly GCA_032355605.1 of Rubia tinctorum. NCBI lineage: Eukaryota > Viridiplantae > Streptophyta > Magnoliopsida > Gentianales > Rubiaceae > Rubia > Rubia tinctorum. Next base: position 5,995 of record JAULKM010099323.1, read on the forward strand.
TCACTTTTGACCCCCTTTATCTCTCGATTGGGCCAAGCCTTTTGACTTCTTCTTTTTGTTTTTAAACAAAACATGGTGACCGCGTGGATGCGGTCACCGATAAACCTGGTCTTACATTAAATTAATCTAAATGACTTAAATTTAATCTCCTTTTTAATAAAAAATATCGTCATTTCTCTTCTGAACATTTTCTTTGAACCGATCACCATTTTCGTACAATTGAGCTTAGATTGTGTATTAATTATATATGTGTATATATATATTTGTATATATGTGTGTGTGTATATATATATATATATGTATGAGATGTATACCAATATAACCATATATACTTGAGTAAATAACAGTATGACCCTCAAATAATTTTTAGTTAAAAAATAACCCTAAGTAGTTGACATAAGTGTCAATATAACCCTAATACACTATTTTCGGCATTGACTACATATGAAATGACTAAAATGTCCTTTAACCTAAAACCTAAAAGTGTGTGGACAAATTTACCCTCGGGCCACCACCACCCCAATAGCTTATCGCTGCCTTACCACCACAACCATCCCAGCACTACCCCACCACCACCGCCACACCGCCGTAGAACCACCTGCACCCTCTCCTACAGCCGATTAATCCCCTTCTTCAACCCCAAACCCTTAAACTACACGCCTAAACCCAATGATCGATTACACATCAAAATCGTCTTTCGAATCCCGACAATCATCGTCCTCCTCGTCCTGGGATGATTTCTTCATCCCTTCGACTTCACTCTCCCCGACAACACCCAAGAAATGGCAGTGGTAAACGATGCCACCATCGTCGCAGCGGGTTGCAGTGCGGTGAAGGAAGACGATATGACTTCCACTTCCGAGGTGAAGAAGGGGCTGGAGAAGCAGGGGAGTTTCAGAGGAGTGTGAAGGTGGCCGTGGGGGGAAATACGCTGCATATATTCGCGATTCTACTTGGAATGGGATCCAATTCTGGAAGGGGACATTCGATACTGTCGAGAAGGCAGCATTGTCTTACGACCATGCAGCATTCTCGATGCGAGGAGTCATGGCAGTGATGAATTTTCCAGTGGATGTCGTTCGGGAGTTGCTCTAGACGTTGAAGTGAGGGTCGGGTAACCTAATACTACGCCTCGAAGGAGCTGGTGAAGCACGCCACCAATGTCCGCTGTGATAACCTGGTGGTGCTCGGCCCCCAGATTGGGAAGTTCACAAAATCCAGCAAGTTTCAACTTTCATCTCACGATCCAACTCGGAAAACGCCGTCAGAGAAGAAAAGGGAGAAGACGAAGGGGGAGAAATGAAGAAAACTATGATCGGTGGAAGAAAGGGGAGAAAATAGGGGAAATGGATAAAATAGGGTATCAATGTTATTTTACATTTTTTTCAAATAGAGGGGTAAAATAGTAATTTCACTTAATTCCAGCTAAAATTGATCAGAATGGGTAGTTTTACACTTATGTCAACTAGGTTATATCAACACTTTCAAAAATTGAAAGGTTATATTGGTACTTACGTGAAGTAGGTAGGGTTATAAAGGTATTTCTCTCTATATATATAACAAGGCTTGAGATATGAATTGTATGAATTAAAAGAGGAGTAGGACCGGACTCGACCAACGGACACAGACAATAGCTACAAATACGAGGCATTAGAATATACATCATTCACGACATCTTCCTTCGAAGAATCATCATTGTTGCATCGTCGATCGGTGTCTTTGAAAGAGTTATCCAGTAACACCAAATTCAGAGTCAAAATGATGATGAATCTGACTTGATTTTTCGTCTACTGGGAGTTTTCAGATCAGAAGAGTTCTTGACTACTCTTGTGGCATTCGAAGCGAGTAAAGTATCATTTTTGTAAAAATAATTATTCTTAAAAATAGTGGGTACAAATCCTGAACAATTGTGATTTGGGATAGTTTTGGTGTGAGGGGAGAAAGGTGAAGAAAACAAAAGCTCCAAGAGTGGTGCATAATTGTGTACTTGTGGTGTTTATCGGGGGGAGGGGGGGAGGGGGGGGAGGGGTTGGGGGCTTGACGTCTTCGGCAAAGAAGGGGGGAGGGATCTGTGGTTGGGGGAAAATGAATGGGACCATATGTTGGGGGAGGGGGTAGGCACAAAACGAGATGGTGTATGGTGGTAGGGATTAGTGGTTGCGGGGGAGATAGGGAAGGGTATTGTGGCAGCGATGATGGTGGTTGAAATCAACAAGTGTGACAATGATAAAATTAACTGTGATGGTGGTGCGACATTGTGACAATATTGGTGGTAGCTGAAATCAACATCTCAAGGTTACTAGAGAAACAATGCAATTTTTCTCATTTGATTTATTTGCCCGAAAAATTGGTGACAAGGGTTAAATTATTAATTTTACGCTAATCATCAAGGATTACACTATCACGTTCGAAAAACTTATACGTTGGTCAATAGTTATATCGTCACTTTTTGAAAATTAGAGGTCTTATTTTCCGTACCAAAAAGGTCAACCAAACTATCAAATGTATTTATGTCATTTAAATTGACCATATGTCAAAAAATCTCAAGTTAGTGCCGAGCAAAGGTCACATGGGTTAAGTTATTCAAGTCAACGTTGGTCAAGAATTATATGAACACTTTTTAAAATGGAGTACGCTTACATATAAGTAAGAATAGGGGGTCACATATATTTTACAAAAAATATATTTAAAGGTGATTAATTGATTATCGTAAAAATGTATTGCATGTGGTGGGATGTGATCCCATTAAGAGATGCGGTCTCACATTTGCTTGGCATATTAAGTCATTATATGAGCTATTACATTATCTTGTCATTTAATCAAACTACGTTTCAGTGCATATGAGATTCTTTGAGGCTTGAGATTCTGCATATGATTATGCCAAAGTCTAAGAGATCAACGTTGTGCCTATTAACAATGTTGATGACTATTTGTGCATATTTTAGAATTTGTTGAATTGATAAATTCGACCCACTGATCCTTGCGTGTTCTCAAAGTCAGGACCTTCGCATGTTTGATTATGTGTGACTGTGTGTGGAAAAGACATCCATGCACCGCTGGAGTTATGCACATACCAGACCAGATAAGTAATATCATTAGATGTTAACAACGTCAGAAGTTATAATGTTCCCTGCTGGAGTATTTTTATGTCAATTATCCGGATCAACCTCAAGAGTGAAATTGGATGATAACCGGTCTCCTTTTTCGACCAAATTGTCACAATGATTAATAGCATGGAGAAACTATGTTGTGGTTGGAGATTATGAGTCTCGTTATGGATTAGTTTATTTCCGTGGTTCCATATTTGGTATAGTAACATAACTATGAAAGATATAATGTTTCATGCTGGAGTATTTCTATGTAAATTATCTGGATCGACATCAAGAGTGAAATTGGATGACAACCAGTCTCATTTTCCGACCAAATTGACGCACTGATTAATAGCATGGAGAAACTCTGTTGTGGTTGGAGATTATGAATCTCCTTATGGATGAATTTATTTCCATGGTTCCACATTTTGTATGGTTAACAGTAAAAGATATAATGTTCCCCGCTGGAGTATTTCTATGTTAATTATCTGGATCGATATCAAGAGTGAAATTGGATGGCAACCAGTCTCCTTTTCCGACCAAATTGTCGCAGTGATTAATAGAACGGAGAAACTCTGTTGTGGTTAGAGATTATGAATCTCGTTATGGATGAGTTTATTACGTGGTTCCACATTTGGTATAGTAACATAACAGTTTAAAATATAATGTTCCCTGCTGGAGTATTTCTATGTAAATTATCTGGATCGACATTAAGAGTGAAATTGGATGACAACCGGTTTTCTTTTCCAACCAAATTGTCGCACTGCTTAATATCATGGAGAAACTTTGTTGTGGTTGGAGATCATGAATCTCGTTATGGATGAGTTTATTTCCGTGGTTCCACATTTGGTATAGTAACATAACAGTAAAAGCCATATCCTAGATATTTAGGTCTAATACTGATAAGTCCACATTTGATTATGATATTTGTATACTTTTCCATATAAATTCGCTCCATATCAAATTCGATGCGTTAGGTGAAAATAAAAAAAACTACAAATGTCAGACATGCCATGCGATTTTATGCTGCGATCATCTTTTAGCGCAAATTTTAAGGTTCACCTATGTTTTTAATCTATTAAAAAAATGGATGAGATATTTTCACAACAAAAAAGGAAAGGCAAAGTCTTGAGAAAGGTCTTCCTTCCATATGCATATGGAAAAATAGGGTTAAATTAAAATTATAGAAAGATAAAAAGTTTTAGTTGTAATATTAAAATTTTACTATGTAACGTGTAGTGGTTATAAATATATGACTTGATTAATAATATACAAAAAAATTATTTTTGATTTATTCTAATTTACTGTTTAAACTTTGATCTTTCCGGAAAGAGTTTGTCTCTTGAAATACGATTTTTCATAAATTATGGAAAGACCAAGGTTTAAACTGCAAATTTGAAAAAATCAAAATAATTTTTACGGGTTATATTAATCGAGTCACAAACTTATCATTCCTAAATGTTGCATGATAAAATTTTAATATTGAAACTAAATTTTTTTACTTTTCTATAATTCCAATTCAACCCCGTCTTTCCATATGTTTATGGAAAGACGATTTTTTCCAAGATCTTGCCTTCCGTAAATGAAAATTCATTTTTCAAGAGATGCAATGAAAAGGAAATTGAATACTTACTCAAATCGGAGTTTTATATGGGCTACAAAGATAAGATTGAGAGTCCGTCTCTTGAAATACGGTCTTTCCATAAGTCATTGAAAGACCAATGTTTAAAGTGTAAATTAGAAGAAATTAAGATAAAACTTTCGGGTTGTATGAATCGAGTTATAAAATTTATAGCTACTACACGTTGCATAATAAAACTTTAATATTGCAACAAAGACCTTT
>JAULKM010099324.1:0-10925 GCA_032355605.1 Rubia tinctorum
GAACCACGTAAATTCTGGTGTTTTGTCTTTTGCTTTTATTTTCTTCGCTTGTTCTTTCTCGGCATTCCGCACAACACCCTCTTTGGCATTTTGTTGATCCATCAACCTTTTGACTTTCAACACACAGATCTATGCAAGTATGGGAATAAATTTAAACCTCATTCGGGATGTTGGAACATGACATTTGAAATAATAACTCCTCCTGAATTCCAGAACTCCAAAAATACCCTCAACATCCAGAACTCAACACCATGTTACCAGAATACTAACGAGCCAATAAAGAACAAAAATACGAGAAACCCAAAAATTCAAGAAATTCAAAAAAATAAGAAATCCAAAAGTACTTCCCCTTGGGGCCATAATACATGCCAAAGTCTTAATCAAATAAAAAAAAACTTAAAAACAACAGATAATTAGGTTTCATAACTGGCACCCAACTGAGCTAACTCTGCTTCCAGGGCTGCAATATGAACCTTGAGTGTAGCAATCTGAGCATTAATGACAAGCTTTTTGGCTTCCTTTACTTTCTTTGCTGCTGTAGAGAAGAATCCAGCCTCTGATGGTGTCCATGGGAGATCATTGATATTTCTAGTAGAGAAGGTTCTAGAATTTTCCTTAATGGGAATAGTGAAGACAACAACATCATCATCATTTGCCTTCACCTTCTCTCCTCTAACTAATGCTGAGATGATACATGGATGTGGCAGAGAATTTTTGAAGACACTACTTGAAACACAATATTCTCTTGAACAATCCGGCAAATATTAATAGGGTTTTTGTTCCAATGCAATACAATAATTTGGTCATTTATTTGGTTAGGGCAGTAGTGTTTGAAGATGTAATCCAGTGGTTAATAGCAATCTGGAATAAGCAAAAATATCTGATGGTAAGGCTGGATGATGCAGCATTTCCCTGAGCTGGCCACTGAGGTTGTAAACCACCAATTATATCAAATAGGATTTAATCATTTGTCACTTCAAAGTCGTCAGCATAAGTGGTCACAAAATCAAATGTGGGAAGCCCAGGTATCTTTTTAATCCTTTCCCTAGAAAATCCGATTACTTTGCCAAATACAAAAGCCCTTTCATACCACGCAAAATCAGAATCCAAATTTCCTGTCATTACATTGGCATAGAATTCATGCACTAAATCCCTATTATACTTCTTATAGACTATGGCGACATCTCTAAAATCCAGATAATCAAGGAAGGCTGTGAAGCCACTTTCCTTGTATGACTCAAGATCAATTGGACTCTCTGCAATAATCCCCCAATGGATGATTATTTTCCACCTCTCCTTATAGTTTTTATCAAAAAATTCATAGTTTAGTGCATCCTTGGCAGAGGGAGAAGGTATTGAAATCTAACCAGCTTCAACTTTGACTTTCTTCTTCTTCTGTTCAGGTTGAGGGGAATCACGAGCAGGTGCTTTCCTATGGATAAACTCATCTAAAACTTCATCACTGGTATAAAACAAGCCTTCTTGATGCACATCCCATGTTGGAACATTAGTTCCAGCCTCTGCTACCTCTTCAATCCGATCATGTATTGGAACATGACCATCAACTCGTTCACTCTAAATGCCTGATGTTGGAGCATCATCAATGCATAAATCATTAGCTTCAACATTTTCTCCCCTATCTCTATCTCTGGAGTCATATCATGAAGATCTTCAGCTTTATCATTCTGCTCTGAAAGTAGATCATCCTCATATGTTGGTCTTCCACCCATGTCATAATCTTCTCCTGCTGCAATTTCTGGTGTTTGAATATCAGCCTCTCTAGTCAACTCAGTACAACCAACCTCAGTTAGCCTAAGGTTCAGATTCTCCATATATCTAATATCCCCAAATTTTTCTTTCAACGGCTTGTCAAGTTTCACCCCCCTAACTTCCCCAGATAGAGATTTATAAGGTCTTAAGTTTATACTCTTTCCATTTTCCACAAGCTATGCAAATACATTCTCATATAGAAAAGAACCAAATGCCATCAATTTTGAAGGGTTTACGTTCACGTATATTCTGTCTGATATAGGCTGAAATGTATACCAGAGATGGCAGCAGTTGTCTAGTCCCATAGTAGAGTTGAAGCTCCTCTTTATCGGTCATAATCATGGTTTTCGAGAATAGAATGACTTCAATGATAGGGTTTTTTGGCTAAGCGTGGTGTAACATTTTGCTCAATCTGGAGTCTCAAACTCAAACACGACATACACCTAAGTCTTATCTAAGGAGCTCAAAAGTTGCAGTGTCCAATGGTTTAGTAAATATGTCTGCAAATTGTTCTGATGTTTGGAATATGAGCAACCACCAGTTCTATCTTTTTAACCAGATCTTGAATAAAATGATGCCTTATATCAATGTGCTTTGTTCGAGAAAGCTGAATTGGATTTTTTTTATACATCAATTTCACTCTTGTTGTTACATAACACTTTTAGAGGTCATTCTTTAATTCCATAGGCATTCATCATTTGTTTCATCCACAATAGTTGTGCACAACAACTTCCGAAAACAACGTACTTAGCTTCAGCAGTTGACAAAGAGATCGAATTTTGTTTCTTACTATACTAAGACACTAGATTCGTACCAATGAAGAAATATTCACCAGTGGTGCTTTTTCGATCATTTGCATTATAAGCTCAATAAGAATCACTATACCCAATCAGATGTGAGTCTTGATTTTTAGAATACCATAACCCATACTCATAAATTGCACTAAAATATCGAATTACCCATTTGACTGCAGTCAAGTGAAATTCCTTACGATCAGCCTGAAAACTTGCACATACTCTTACGCTGAAACATATATCTGGCTTACTTGTTGTAAGATATAAAAGACTCCCAATAATACTCATGTATAATTTGTGATCAACTCCACCCCCTTTTCATCCTTCGCCAATTTTCCAGTAGCCCCAATTGGCATTCATACAACTTGAGCATTACTTAGTTTGGACCGCTTTACCAAATTCAAGGCATACTTACTTTGATTTATAAACAGGCCACTCTTTTTTTGTTTCTCCCGAAGTCCTAGAAAATAGGTGAGTTCTCCAATCATGCTCATCTCAAATTCAGCCTGCATATAAGTTACAAAATTAAGTACCATAGATGGTGAACTAGAGCCAAACACAATATCATCAACATAAATTTGAAAAATAAAAAAACTTGATGATTTTTTAAGCACAAATAGGGTACGATCTACTCTCTCGGTGATAACCTTTCTAAATAAGAAAGGTAGTGAGTCGCTCATACCATGTCGTTGGTGCTTGTTTTAATCCATACAAAGCTTTCTTGAGTCGATATAAATAATGTGGAAAATGAAGATTCTCAAATCCCTTAGGTTGTTCCATGTAAAATTCTTCATTAACCATACCATTCAGTAAAGTACTTTTGACATCCATTTGCTACAGAGTAAAATTCATAGTGCAAGCAATAGCAAGTAAAATCCGAATAGATTCTAACCTTACAACTGGTGCGAGGATCTCATCAAAATTAATTCCTTCAATCTGAGTATATCTCTGAGAAACCAACCTTGCTTTATTTCGTGTAATATGTCCATCAACATCATACTTGTTCTTGAAGATCCATTTTGTGCCAATAACATTTACACATTTAGGACGAGGAGTGAGATATCATACATCATTGCATTTAAATTGCCCAAGTCCTTCTTGCATTGTAGCAATACAATATTCATCAAGTAGAGCTTCCTTGTAATGTTTTGGTTCAATGAGAGAGATGAAACATTGTAGTCCTGCAAGCTCTCTGTAATCTACCCGAGGAATCGTACGAGTTATCTTGATGTTGGGTTTTGGTTGAACCTATGTTGGAACATGAGATGTTGACTGGGAGTAGATGTTCCAACATTTGTACTTCTTCAACTTCAACATATTGTAATATACCCTGCCATAGTCACTACGAATTCTAATAATCTTTCCAACTGGACTTCCTTTCTCTGTCTAAATCACCAAACTTCTTAAAACTTCCACAGTATCAATTTTTAAAGAAATGTCACCCAAGTGTATATGGAAAAATTGTCAACACACACAAAGATATATTTCTTACCACTCACACTAGTTGTATTGACTGTACCCATCAAATCCATGTGTAGTAATTCAAGTGTTCTCGAGGTGGTGATATACTAAACTGATGAGTGGGGTGATCGAATCTGTTTACCTTCTTGACATGGTCTGCACACAATTCTTTTTTTTGTCCATAAGTGAAGGAATACCTTGTACTGCTTTCAAGTTGGCAATTTTAACCAGAGTTTTGTAGTTAATATGTCCAAGCTTTCCGTGCCACAATGTTTCTTCATCTTATTTAGAACTTAGACATTTCACCCCTGGTTCCAACAAGTAACAGTTGTCTCAAGATCAAATTCCAGAGAGTATTTTACCTTCACCATGTTTCACAATGCATTTATTTTTATGAAACTCCACGGTTATATTGTCACTAGACAACTGACTGATAGTCAACAAATTAGCTTCTAAATCTTCTACAAGCAGAACGCTTGTAAATATGGGGAATCTCTATGTCTGTAATTCACTCTTTCCAACTACTTGAATCTTCTTTCCATCACCAAACGTAAAAAATCTACTATCATATGGTTTGATCTTTGTCAAATAATCTTGAGTTCCAGTTATATGTCGAGAATACCCATTATCAAAATACCAAGAGTCTCTAGAGTGTGCAATAAGAGAAGTGTGAGTAACAAGGCAAGTATTAGTGTGTTTAGGAATCCATACCTTTCTGACCATCTTTGATCGTTAGCCATCATCTATATTGGAACATGCAGACAATTGTCGTCCATTCATGATGTCTCTAAGTAGTTTAAAACATTGATTCTCTATATGGCCTTGATAGGTGCAGTAGCTACAAATAAGATATTTGCATTGCCTTGTTTTGATCAATTTTATCTTCATGTATTGAACCTTTGATTTAAAATCTATAGTGCTGATCGATGGCTTGTTATAGCCTATACCTTGTCAATTTCCAAAGTTTTGCCCAACAGTTAGTATATCATCTAGTTTTGCTTTTCCAGTGTTCAACTTGGTAATTGCTGCTTCAACCATTTCAGCTCTCTTAGTTGTTGAGCTTAGATTCAGCTTCAACTGTTCATTCTCTTCTCTGAGTTCTATAACCAAAACCAACAACTCCCTCTCCTTTTCAGCAAATTGATTTTCTCTGTTTTTAGAGCTTTATTTGAGTCAACAACTTTCAATCACATCTCACACATATTTTCATATGCAACGTAGATATCTTCATCACTCACAACCTGTCATTCGTCACCACTGGAGGAGTCGTCAAATCCTGACTTCTCTGTGTTGAAACATATAGCATCACCTGTCTTTGCCATGTTGGAACATGTATCGTCAGTTTCTAATAAAGCATGAATTTTGCTCCAAATGCTACATAACTGCTGGTAAGTTCCCCTTCAATTTTTTCCTCTTCTTCAGCTTCACTCCACGAGGTTACATATGATTTGCCTTGTTTCTTCCGAGTATTCGCACATTCAGCCTGGATGTGCTAATATCCCTCACATACTCTACATTTAATCCTTCCTAGCTGCTTTATTTCACCACTATATTTCTTGAGAACTGCTGGTTTGTTTATTCTATTCGTGTTCCACGATTATTACCAAGGTCTTGAGCCCGAGATCTATTACTGCTGAATCATTCTAAGATTTTTTATTCACCACTTTCTTCAGCATTCTTGAGAAATTCTTAGTGATAAACGCAAGTTCTTCAATACCATCAGCACTATCAACTTCATGAGTGATCCTTGACGATGAAGTCTTGAAAGCCAAATCCCTTTTCCCTTTCTTTGTGGGATGTTCCAACGTCATCTCATAGGTTTTCAGTGATCCCATTAGTTCATCTAGAGTCATGGTTGCCACATCTCTTGCTTCTTCGATTGTCGCAACTTTCATAGAAAATCTTTGAGGAAGTGATCTCAAAGTTTTTTTCACCAGTTTGGACTCCTTGTAGATTTTTTCAAGTTGATGCGTTATATTGGTGATATCTCTCAGTTTTCAATTAAACACAGAAATAGTATCATCCTCCTCTATCTTTGATTCTTCAAACTTTGTCCCCAACATTTGTAATTTAGATTCACGTACTTGACTAGTTCCTTCATGTGCAGTCTGCAAAATATCTCATGCTTTCTTTGACCGAGGACATGTAGAGATGAGTTTAAACTAATTTTTATCCACTGCTGTGAAGATAGCATTTAATGCTCTGGAGTTTGCCACTGAGGCCTTCAGTTCATTAGGAGACCATGATACCTTAGGTTTAAACTTTGTTTTCTTTGAACTGGATTCACCCTCTTTTGAACTAGATTCTCCTTCTTTTAAACTGAATTATCCTTCTACAACACTCTCAGTTGGCGGGTGTCATTCTGTTTCAATATAATACCAAGCCAGTTCATCCAATGAGTTTATGAAAACTCTCATTCGTGTCTTCCAATTGTTGTAGTGTGTTCCTTCCAGCAGTGGTAGCCGAGACACAGAACCTCATTCTTTGATCGCCATCAGTAAAACTGGATCATACTTTACTTAACACAACCAAGGTAAGAATTAGTAACTTAGCTCTAATACCAATTGAAATGTGATTTTACCTAATTAATTCACTAATTACCAACACGTTCCAACATAACTTACCTATTCAAGTATGCAATAAAATAAAACATGAACACACAAGATTTGGTTACTCAGTTTGGTGAAATTCACCTAAATCTGCGGGGCTTGGCCCAGTTCAGAATAAATTCACTAATCAGAAAGATGCAGTACAAAGCACACCATACAATTATAATTATCTTATCTAATTATAACACGTGGATTTTGAAAGCTCCCCTTGCTACCGATCTGCCTTGATCAAACTTCCTCTGACCTCAAAACTCGTTTACGCTAGATCTCCTTCTGTCGAGCAATTAAGGTATATGATTCTGAACTTGATCAACAAGTTACGATCATGTTGGAACACAGACAAAAGCTCTTGAGCACTTCTCGAAGAATGCGAAAATTTGGATGCAGATTTTCTTTAAACTTAGCCAAATTGTCCTCTATTTTTACCAGTCACACATGTCAAATTATATGCGAGAATAATTCATTCTCCATCTCAAATTCTAATTACAATCAAAATTCCTTGGAGATAGGAATTTCCAAATCCAATCCCTTAATGAAAGGAATTAAGATATATTCCATCTCAAATTAAATCCTCTGCGAAAAGGATATTCTTAAATAAATTTCAATTTCCATAAATCCAATCCAATCGCATAAATATAATAATTGACATATTCTTCAATATCAGAATTGGACAGAATATTTCATTCAGATTTCTTCAATATCTTTCTTATATCACACGGATTTTCTTCTTTGATGTTTCAACACAAACTATTCTATATTTGCATAATTTCCATAAAATTGTTAATTAACTAAAGAAGGACTTTGCACCAATCTACTACAAATTGAGATATTTATCTAAAAATAAATTTTGCTTCAAAATAAATTACTTATTGGAAAAAAATAATTACTCCCTTCATCTCAGAACAAACTTTCTAATTTGACTTTCTAAAGTCAATTTCATCAATGTTTAGCTACTCTTTTTTATGTATGTAAAAAATCCTTAAAAAATTATAATTTAAAAATATATGGTATGATAAATAAGAAAACATACGACATCATGATAACATTACATATATGTTAAGAAAAATTAATCATTGAAATTAGTTTGATTTAATTTAATAAGGTCAAATTAAGAAGTTTATTCTAAAACTGAGATATATGTACTATTTCCACCAACATATGCTTTTCCTCTATTTTGGATCCCTAATGAGGAAAGAGCTCATCTACCAGCTAACAAATTCTACAATGACTTTGGTGGAATATTATCCTCAACGAAAAGGAATATGCATAGACAATATCAGACATGGAGTCTTGAAGCATTAGAATATGGGAGTGCTTGTGATTTGTGAGTGATAGGAACCTGTAAGAAATAAATTTAAAACTGTGACAAGGACGCAGTAACAATAAACCAGCAACTAGAAAAAGCCAAAAGTTTCATGGGCAGATCATGCTAATAAGGTCAAAAATGTTATGGGTATCTCATTTATTTCCAACATTTGCTATGAAAGATTATAGGGATATATACTAATATAATTCTACCTATTTGACAGAATACCAATATAACACTTAGATAATTTTTAGTGCAAAAATAACCAGAACTAGTTAATGTAAGTTTCAATATAACCCTCATACCCCATTTCTGGCACCGTCACTGTAACAGGATGGGTTATATCAGCACATTATGAAAACTGACAGGTTTATATCAGCACATTTTACACTGATTATCTAGGGTTATATCAGCACTTTCGAACAGCGGGAGGTTATATTGGCACTTATGTCAAGTAGGTAGAGTTATAAAATCACTTTCATCAAGATTCTAAATACTCCCTCCCTCCTATCTCAAGTTACATATCTGGTTTTTAGATACTATTATTTATCAAAATTTGACCACATATTTAAATATGTATACGACTGACAATATTATCGTATGTAATATTGTTAAATTTGTCGTAACAAGTAGTTTTTAAATATCAACTTTTTATTACGTAGTTAAACATATTAACAATCAAACATGTTTCTTGAATGGAGTGACAATGATTGTTGTGTAATTTGAGTTGGAATAGAGGGAGTATATATAATAGACAGTCTTTTATGAGACTGTCTTATGATGAGACATGTTTAAAAAGAGTTTTTACTATAGAATGGTGGAGTTTCAAATAGAATTTTGGGTCATAAGAATCTCACTGTTCAAAAATTTAAGTCGGAGAAATTGCAAGTCAATTTTCTCCCCATTTTCCCGCTATGCACACCCTTTACTACCAGTGTTGATGTTTCACATCTATTACTTGATGTTCCTACGAAACCCTGTGATATTTTTCCGAAACATGATATTCATTATAAATGTACTTTAAAGTTAAAATTTGATATTTTAATGTAAAATATTGTGTTTGTACGTTAAAATTTTTATACATTTTAACACTAATTTGTGATATTTTTCATTTTTGTTTCCTAAATTTTAACTTATACTTTCATTTGGGTTGATGTGTTAGGTATTTGGTATGTCATTTTTTACACTAATATCGATGTTTTTTATTCTAAATATTATATATTATTTAATATGTTCCTTGATATTTTAATAGTTTGAATTGGTTCATGTTTTGTTTTTTGATTTTAGTGTTTTAATTAGATGTTTATTTGTATTCATGTGATGTTTAAATATCTTAATTTATTATTTATATATTTTTATTTGATGATTAGCTATTTTATTTGTATTTTAATACTTCTACTATGATGTTTAATTATTTTAATTTGGTCTTTCATATTTGTATTTGATGTGTTATCATGTAGACGTGAGTTTTAATTACAAACCCATACACAAACCAATCCAAGTTCCAGCCCAAAAGAAATCCCAACTTTCCAGCCCAAAAACTCAACCCATCAGCCTCTTCCCCCTCTTCGTTCCCAGTGCCGCAGCGCCTCACCCATCGTTTATCAGGCAAAATCCATCGTCCAACTGTCGGAAAACTCAAAATTTGAACTGCGAATGGAGTCAAAAGATTGATGCCACACCGCCGTGATTCAGAGATCAAGAACACAAGTCGAGATATGGATGAAACCAGACAGAAAATCAGTGGTTCAAGCCTCGAATCAGAGTTCCACGACAACTGGGAAAATCGAACGACCATGATGGAGCCACGGAAAGCAAAGGAAGACGGAGGATTTTGTTTTATCTTTCTCCTTATTTTGCAATTCAATCCCTAGATTTCAGCACTTGTTTTAGATTATACCCCTAATCATAAGTAACTATGCATTAACCCCACTTTTGAAATTATCCTCCTCCTTCCGTTCCACTCTAAATTGCTTATTTACTTTTTCACGGGTTTCAATGAGCGTAAATATCTCTAGTTACTTATAATAATGCCACATAAAAATTAATATTTAGAAAATAAATGTTAAGACAAATCTAACAATATCTCACATGATATATTTATTGTTAAAATTTACAAAGTTTGACTATCAAAAAGTAAATAAGCAATTTAGATTGGGACGGAGCGAATATTATATATATGTTCTATAATTCATTTTCCATTGATCTTATATAATAAGATGATTTCTCACGAGACACGGGCAGTTCTTATAATTAATAGTCCTTGTAACATTCCCTAAACAAGGCCTAGTTCTTATTATTAGTAGTCCTTGTAAAATTCCATAAACAAAGTCTTTTATAAGTACGTATGTTTAAATCTCTCTCACAGACACACATACAAATGCGTGTGTAAATTTTAATGAAAACCATCAGTGACAGAGTATTTGACAATTTAACCCTTTATATTGGTTGAATCAGTCAAAAGGTTTCATATTTAAGTGATCTTACAACTTGATGTGTGATAATTTAATTTACACCAATACACTTGAAGATAAATTTTTGAACATCATTTGTAGCGTAATTAAAGAAGGTTCAAGAGATGATGAAGTGATCATTTTCTACTGTGAATCTTCCAACAAGCTCGATCTAAACACGTCGAGCGGAGTCCATGAATCGAGACAACGTCCCATTCCGAATATATCACAATAACAAATAGTAGACTTGACATTTTTCTTTCACAAATTGCATGCTTATTAGAAAGATATGTCAACCAAGAAACCACATTTGATTGAGATCCGACTGAGTTCCGAACTCGAAACTGTTTTCGGGTCTGATTAAAGGCGATTCAAAATTGATCAAAGGCGTTTTTTGAAGAGTCGTTTTTTATGGACATTGAAAAAACTGGTTTTACCGTTTAGTAGATTTAATTGTTAAGCCTATGTTCCAACGTAGGTTAACCTAACCAAGTATGTAATGTAAATAAATGCAAGACACACAACTTGGTTA
>JAULKM010099325.1:0-10924 GCA_032355605.1 Rubia tinctorum
ATGCCCCTCCTTAAGTTTGGGCCAACTTCCACAATTATTTGGGCTCAATTTCCCCACAAGGAGGAAATAACCCAACAAATCAGTGTCTGAAACACATTGTGGATTTTATTTTACTTTTTGAAAATAATTTACAAGTTTGAGCAATTCTGGCTGTCTGAAACACATTTATGGATTTTATTTTATTTTTTGAAAATAATTTACCCATTCTCTCTGCTTATCTCCTTAATTGTGTATTTTTAATAAAAAAAGTAGATATTCTTTCAAGGCAAACTTTTGGGGAAAATCATCTTTCCATAGACAAATAGAAATGGAGGTAGAATTAGAATTATAGAATGGTAAAAAAAATTAACTGTAATATCAAAAATTTATTATACAACGTCTAGTACTCCCTCCGTTTTTTTTATTTATGTCACCATAGGTTTAGCTGTTTGTATTTAGGTGAAGAAAATGAGTGAATGAAATTAAATGTAGAAAGTAAAAGGTAGAATTAGTGGATGAAATTGAAGGAATCTTGCCAAAATGGAAATTGTGCCAAATAAAAAGAAAACATCTATTTATGATAAGTGTGTCATAAATAACAAAACAGAGGGAGTAGTTATAAATTGGGCAAATCTAAATGCAGGTTAAGAATTACTAAATGCAGGTAAACTTAATGAAATATTTACTATATTATCCTTATTACATGCATTTAGGAGTTTTGGACCTGCATTTAGGAAATATTTTAAACTATTTAATTTTAGTCCTAAACAAATTCTAATTCTTAAAATATTCCCTGTAATATCAATACACTTTATAAACTACCTCATAATTTTATTCATCTTTTAATTCAAGAACATGTCTTCCATGAAGCAAGTTCTGGACACTGCTCGCCTGCTATTGTAACAACATTTCTTCAGACTTGTTTGTTGCAATATAATAAATAAATAAGTTGTATTGTTTTTTAATATAATAAATATTTCTTCAGACATGTTTCTTCAATAGCTTTGCATTGTACATTTCTTAAGTTCATTCGATTGTAGCAACATTTCCTCAGACTATCGCCCCTTCATCCTCGGCTGTTATTGCCTGCAAACCCAGGTGCCGCCTCAACAGCTACGCGAAAAATAGAGTTCATGGTAATGATGCACTCTAACAGAGGACTCATCATACTCATCATAAAAAAAGTCAAAGTTGGTGTTAACTTTTTAACATCAAAAGTTAAGTATTTAAGAGCATCTCCAATTCAAGTTTCGTTAGAGTCAACTTCAATTGTCACGTAGGATTTACTAACTCTTAGCAGTAAATTGAATCTCCAATAAAGGAGTTAGAGGTGATGGTCGATATTAAGTGGCTGAAAACATAAGTGACCCGTCGAAATGAGTTTCTAATCTCCGAGGGTGATATAGAAGTTCACGCTTTGCCAAATTAGCCAAAAAAGGCGCAATTATTTATTTATTTATTTGGCGATAGATGATTTGGTATTCTTCTTGTAATTTTGTTTGAAAAAATCCCCCAATTTCACGTTTATCATATTTTTGTACACGATTTGAAAATAATTTAACTTTTATTATTTTTATATTTAAAATAATAATTTAAAGAGTATTAAAAAATATTTTCAAAATGCGTGGTTATATATATATATGTATGTATATTTATACTCCAAAAATTATTAATATTACTCTATTTAACATTAGAATTTTTTTTCAAATTCTAAAATATAACTATGAATTTATAAGTTATAAAATAATTGAATGATGTATTTTAATAATAATGAAAAATAAATATGTTAATTACAAAATATATTTGTTTATATTTAATAATATATTATTAATAATAATGCATATATCATAGATTGACAAAAATAAAATTTTATTTCAATTCAAATGAACTCGTTCAATTTGTTTTTTACTTTCTCAATAAAATTTAAAAAATTCTTAAATCAATGTCTTTTTAATGATTAGTTAATTTAATTAAAATAAAAAATTTATTTCTAGAATATAATTGATTTTATTTTAAACATGAATTAAAAATAATTTAGTGCCTATTAGTGTTATACTCAAACTTATGAAAACTATGTTATTGAACCTATTTAATTCTTTATCCTCCATATTTACTCTTTTCAAATAATTAGATGCATTTAAAATATAATTAAATGTATGAATATAATATTTTTTGAACCTAAATCAAATGTAATATTAAAATACAATTCCATTATTGTGTATATATACATGTAACGACAAGAAACTAGTCAATTTCAATTATAGATAAGTTACATAATTACAGATTTCATCCCAACAAAAACAAGGAAAACACATCAAATTCGATAAATTAAAGAATTAAAGACATAATCGAAGATGACTGTAAAAAATAGCGGGGATGAGAAATTATATTTGTAGTGAAAAGTGAAAGAGTTTATAATTGGCAGTTTTGAGGTTATACATGTCATCTATTTGAATGTTGGATTGGAGAAGGATTTCAAAAGAAAATCGCCGTCAAAAAAATTAATGTTACGTCAAACTAAAAGGTGAATTGAAGTTTCAATCAAATTTTACCAGTTGTACTCGATCTACCTGAAAGATTCCCATTTTTGTAATTAAAAAATATGGTTGTTGTACTCCTGGGTTAAATAATCATCCATGGAGTCTAAAAACTTCATCAAGTTTCTTTCTTTAACAGAATTCTTAAGGTAATCTAAGTTAAAGTGTTTGTATAATTATAATTTTTATTGTTGATTAATTTTGAATAATGATGGTTGATGAGTACTGAAATTAAATAATCAAAATTTAACTAAGATTCAAACTAATTAAGGGTAATATTGTAAATTATCAGTAAGTTTACCTTAATTTAAGAATTCTTAGCCTGTATTTAGATTTTGTGTAAATTTATGACTTGATTAATGCAACCCAAAAATTTTATCTTAAATTCTTTTAATTTGTAGTTTAAACATTGATATTTCAATAACTTATGAAAATATCGTATTTCAAAAGACGTACTCTTCTTTCGATTATGAAAATTTATAAATATATAAATAATAAGATAAATACAAGGAGACAAAATGGTTAGAGCATTTTCCCACAAGCGAAAATATCAAATGAGATTCGATTCAAGAGTCTACGAAAACGAACTCGTGAACCATGCGACTTATCATTAGTTTGAAAACAAAGAAACATACTCCATCAGAAGAGTGAAGATGGTCGAAGCCTGGAACATAGGTAGTACCTACTAAAGCCCGGAATGGTGAGTTTTTACTTTTAAAAAATCGCTCTACAAATTGGTAATGTCCACAGTGGTGGTTTTTAAAACGGTTTCTTAGTCCCATAGTTTCTTGGTAAGAAATCGAGCAAGCAACCACTTTTGCCTTCCTGGCGTCAGAGCTGAGGCCTCTGATATGCTACTTGTTTTCTATTTGTAATAATTCGTCAGGACAAAATCTTGTACGAAACCGTCTCACAGCGAGACCAAGGATTGATGTGCAATATTATGAATTTTAATTAGAAATGGGGTACCAAATATAATTAAAGAAAGTTTGGGAGAAAAAGAGGGATTTGTGTGCAAATACAACTTTGGGGGGTGTTGGACATAAATAATTGGGGAATTAATGAGCGGCATAAAAATCTCGTGGGTCAAGAATTTGGGTCGGAGAAATTCGCTAATCAATTTTTTCCTTATTTTCGCGCAATGCGCAGATTTTTACAACCATACTTGATGTTTCATTTCCAATATTTGATGTTTCAACCAAATTTTTTGTTATATATTTTTTCATATTTTTTCCCACTAAAATCATGTGTTTAAAAGTTAAATTTTGATCTTTATTGTGAATCTTGTGTTTGCATGTTAAATGTTTGACACTTTATACATGTTAACAATAGTTGGTGATGTTTTATTATCTTAAATTTAAATTTATAATTTATACTCTTTAATTTTATTTTTTTATTAGTTTTTCAGCGCTTCATTTCAAAAATTAATATGGATGTTTATTGTTTTTTTAAAATTTTTATTTAGTGTATTCTTGATGTTTCATTCGCTTGAAATGATTTTTCAATTTTTAAAACTGATATTTTATTTTCAAAAACTATTAGTGTTAGATTTTGATGTTTTAAAATTCAGTGTATTTTAGTGTTTTCATTCGATGTTTATCTATTTTTAATTTGACGTGTATTTTAGAGCTTTTATTAAATATTTTAACTCTTTGATCTTTAAATATTCTAGTTTGATGTTTAGTTTTCATTATTTTTTATGTATGATGTCTTGTTTGGTGTTTTCTACTTAACTTCGTGCATTTATTTGATGATTTGTTATCTTTATGATTTTATTTGATATTTTTACATTTTAATTTAATAATTTAAGATCTTTATATATGGTGTTTTATTATTTTAATTTGATTTGTATTTTTATAATTTGTATTTAATATTTTAATTTTTGAAATTGATATTTAAACATTTTATTTTGTTGTTTCATTATTTTAATTTGATGTATATTTTTATATATTTTACTTGATGTTTTAATAATTTTTATTTGATATTTTAATATATTTATTTGATGTTTCAATTTTTTAATTGGATAAGAGTTTAAGACATTAAATTCAAATACATCAGCCCAATATCATTTTCTTATTTTCAGCCCAACTTCAATTATATTCTCGGCCAACAATAATTGACCCGTCCCATCTTCCTTGCGATTTCTTCACCACCATCCTCATCCTCCTTGCAACCACAAACCTGCAATTCTTTGCCACAACCGATTCTTCCCTCCATTACGGTTGGAATTCATCTCCACCGATCTGCAACCGCTGCTGGAATTCTTTGCCACCGATCTGCGACTAATCTGCAATCACCGCGGCGATTTTTTTAGGCTAATTCTTATGCCAATGGTTGTTAATAACCATCGAGGCTAAATCTAACCGGCAGATCGAGTCTGATGAATCCAGCGACGAATCCTCGATGAATCCAATGTCGAATCCGACGACTGTAACGCCGCGAATCAGAGCTGGAACGGCGGAGGTGCTTGCTGGGAAGACGAGGGTTTATCAATTTTCGTTATTTGCAAAGAGATCCCTGAACTTTTGCAAGTATTATAAATATACACCCAGAAAATAAAATATTATAACATGGACCCCAAAATTTAAGAAGCTATTTATTTTATTTGTAATTTACCCTTAGTCTCACGATGAGATAGTTTCGTAGGAGACGGACTCATTGGTCAGACTAGATCAAGATTTTATTATTTAAATATTTATTGTAAAAATTTTAGTCATTATAATTGGTCTTTGCTAATGTAATATTTTTTTTATAATTTTTTAAAAATCAATTTCTATTATGGCAAAATCTTGGGAAAGATCGTATTTCCATAAGTTTAGAGAAAGACAGGGTTTAATTTAAATAATAAAAAGGTAAAATATTTTAGTTATAATATTATACATTTACATGGCAGTTTATGACCCGATTAATGCAACTTAAAATTTTTAACTTAATTTCTTCTAATTTGCAATTTAAACCTTGGTCTTTCCATGGCTCATGGAAAGACCGTCTTTCAAGAGACAGACTCTTCTCTTATCTTTATTTTTATTTAAAAAATATTTAATAATTCTTGAAAAGAAAAAAAGAAATTTATTTTATTTTTTTATAAAACAAAATATGATATTAGAAAAGTGAATTATTTAATAATTTTAAAAAATAAATTCAATTTAAAAATTATATGACATTATTAAATTTCACATTCAACTTATTTTGTGTGGACAAATTTATTTAAATTAAATGTTAATGGTAAAATTAATGAATATGATAGAGAAAACCAAGTGGGTTTCATGAATAGTAGAATGTGGTTTCTTACCATTGTGGAGAAAAAAACGATGGTTTCTTAAGTGGTTTCTTAGAATGAGGTGGAAGAGGAAAATTATGAGAAGTAATATATTTAATTGGTAAGAAACCGTTTGCGGTTTCTACCATTACACTTAGTCTAATACCCACAAACACAAAGAGATACAACTTTCATATTTTATTTTTGTTTATTTTCTAGTATAATTTTTCCAATATCCAACAACAAACACCACCACCTTCAACCAACACGATTGGAATTATGGCTTGTAGTTAATGAACCATAACCATAACAAGTTTTGATTGATTATATATAATAAAAAATTAAAATCAAATAACATATTATAATATTAGTATGTTATTTTCGGACAACTTTGGTTTAGTTTAGTCAAAATGACTTTAATATTCCCGATTGATAGCACCAAACAAACAATTTATATTATATGATAATAATTGGGAAAAATACTTAAAGATTTTCTCTATTTTGATGTGGATTTCAGATTTCTTTCTTTGACTTCGATGCCTTTATCGTCATTGAAATGCTTGCGAATTCTAACGTTTCCAAATACGTCATATATTTTGCTAAAATATAAGACAAAACTATAAATTAATATATAAGATCACATCACATTTTATCCATGCATGGAGAAAGCAAATTATGCACTAGCTCCCACCTCTTTACTTAAAAAGTCATGTTTGATAAATGTACTGCAATTTTTATTATTTTTTTGAAAAAAAAATTGGATTAGTGCAAAAGTGTGAATGGTTTTTTCATTCAATAAATATGGCACTGCCCTCCGTTTTGTTGGATGTGGCACAATATCCTTAGATTTTTGGATTTAGGTGAATGAAATGTGTGGATGAAATTGAATTTAGAAAGGGAAAAGTAGAATGAGTGAATGAAATTAAAGGATTCTTGCCATAAAAAAATGTTAAATTCACAAAAACAATCAAAAAATGAAAGTGTGTCATATCCAATGAAATGGAGGAAGCAGAAAGTTTTATAAAATGTTTTAAGTGGGAAATTTTTTTTAAAGCAGAACCCCATCAATGAAAGAATCAGTAAAAAATATCTTTGCAAAGTAAGTTATTCCCTGTTCAGTTGAACTTAAATAGAGATGAAGGTAGATGGTATGAGATGAATGTAAATGAAAGTAAATGAATGTAGATGATAGTTGGTGATGGTAGATTTTTAGGTATGTTTGGAGTAAAACTGAATTTAAATAAATATAAGAATCTGAACTGAATTGAAATAAGTATAATAAATTGAATTGAATTGAACTGAACTGAATTTAAATAAATATAATAAACTGAACTGAACAAAATATTAATAAATAGAGTAAACTGAACCGAATTGAACTTAAATAAATAAATAAAAATTGAAACAAGTTGAATTTGAATAAATATAATAATATGAACTTAACTGAAATAATAATAAATATAGTATACTTTTAGAACTGAATATAAATAAACATAATAAACTGAACTGGATATAAATAAAATTTTAATATTTAGAAGACATGTTAAAATAAATATGAAAAATAAATATTTACTAAAATATTAATATTCAAAATAAACAATTACTGAAATATTGATATTTCAAATGTAATATTTGAAATTAAATATTTAAAATATTATTTTACTAATACATTAATATTTAAAATGAATATTTAAAATATAAATTCAACAAAATATTAATATTCAAAATAAATATTTAAAATAAAATTTTATATACATATTTACTAAAATATTCATATTTTAGATAGGAGTCTGTCTCTTGAAAGATGGTCTTTCCATAAGTCATGTAAAGACCAAGGTTTAAAGTGTAAATTAGAAGAAATTAACATAAAATTTTTGGGTTGTATGAACCGGGTTATAAAATTTATAACTACTATACGTTGCATAATAAAAAAATTTATTGCAACAAAGAACTTTTTACCTTTTATTATTATAATTAAACCCCGTCTTTCCCAAAACTTTACCTTTATATAATAAATATTTAAAATAAACAACTACTAAAATATTTAATATTCAAAATAAATATTTTTAAAATAATTTAAATAATAATATTTGAAATAAATATTTTATATAAAAATAAAAAATATTTAAAATAAATATTTACTAAAATAAAATTATTAAAATAAATATTTATATAAAAATTTAAAATAAAAATTTACTCAAATATATTTCAAAAATATTCTAAATATTATTAAATAAACATTAAATAAATATTAATATTTAAAGTCAAAATTACTATATATTAATATTTAAGAAAATACGTAGAATAAATGTTTAAAATAAATTTAAAATAAATATTAATATTTCAAATAAATATTTAATACTCCTTTTAACTATTTACTATAATATTAATTTTTATAATAAATATTTAAATTAAACATTTACTAAATTAATACTAAAATATTATTATTTTAAAATAAACATTTACTTAAATATTAAATTTTAAAATAAAGATAGATGTTGTGAGATGTTGATACGTGGTATGAAATGAAAGTAGCTGATATAATTCCTACTGGACGGGCCCTTACGGTGATTTAATGAAGCAGTAAATTTGACGCAACAGAACCAGTCCCTGTAGTACTAAATGAGCAATCCAATCTCTCAACTCCGACCAAGAGACCGAAATTAAACCAAACCTACGAACCTGGGCTCTTCTGCATTTGTCATGTGTTATTGTTAATTTGGGGATTCCAATCCCGTTAAAAGCCTATCTCTGCGGTCGAACCAACCTGCTTTTACTCCACTACAACCAACGTCACACGTTTTTACCCCTTCGTCAATTCTGTTTACTAGTTGGATTTATTTAGTTCAAGATTAATAAATTAAAGAAAAATGTGCATTTATATTCCTGATTTTCCAGTTCTTGCGTCTGTGTAATATGCCCCATTTCTTTAAAAGTGTAAATATGCCCTGGCCTCACCAATAAATTCGGTTAACGACGGTTTTTACCGGATTTTGGAGCTTGATGAGTGTTAAGTGCCCAAGAAAAATGTTACTCCCCCTCTCCTAGTCAAATCTATACACTTTTTAATCGACTTTCTTAATGCACGTTTGACTATGAATTTCAACTAGTATATATAGGCACAAATATTTTCATGTGAGATATCGTTAGATTCCCTGTATCATTTAGTTTTCAAATCTCAAAATTTAAGACATCATTAGTATACGTAACTAAAGTTATCGTTGGTTAAATATGACTTGAGAAAGTTGACCAAAAAGTGTGCTATGTATGGTACAGAGGGAGAAGGAGTATTTTTCTTTGAGATTTTAAACACCTGAGCACATCATTATGGAATATGATTTTTTTATTTAGATGAACTATGCATGAAGAAAAGATGGTTCTGGTTGAAGAAAAAAAATCTCAATATAATCCTTAATTTTTGAAATAAGTGTAAATATAGCTCTCAATATTTAAAATAAGTGATGATATAATTTAAAAATAAATTTTGATATAACCCCGAACATCTTGTTCATTTTATAACAGTGGGCACAATTTAGGGATACAATTATCTGAAATTATATTGAAAATAAATAATAGGGGTATTTTGGTCATTTTAGTCCAATCAACTCTGTAATTTAATCCAACGCCGGTCTCCGGATATTAGGGTATGAATTTTTTAGTGTTCAAGTGATATATGTGCACTTTCAAAAAATTGAGAAGTATATCATCACAAACTCAAGAATTGGAGACATGCATTTTACCCTAAATTAAATTTAGCATACAAGAAGTCTTATAGAACCTTCTCTCCCGATGCCGCCACACATCTTGTTTTCTCTCCATGCAAATTTTTACTTATTTTTCTTTAATCCTCAATTCAATATCATTCTATTACATGGAGATGGAGAATCAGTAATTTATTTTAATTAATTTTTTGAAAATATTTGTGTTATTGAATAAGTGTGGAATTTATTTTCATACAATCGTTTTGTTTTTTGACCTAATCGATTGGATCGTTTTGTTCATGTGATAATTCAATTTAGTTTTACGCTTAATTGTATTGTTTTCGATCTGGTTGCACATATCGTGCATTCGTATTTTTATTTGTGTTTTTGTATTAGGCCACTACCTATTTGGATGCTCCGATTTATGCTTTTCAGAGTGTTTTAGTTTCGCTAATACATATCGTGTTTTAGATCAAGTGCATTCGTGTTTCTGGCTTTGGCATATTCATGGCCCCAGTGGGAGAATATTTTAGAGGATTTTGGACATTATTTTGTAATCTGAATTATTTTTGGATTTCTGGTTTCTGGTGTTCGTAATTAATTCATATTCGGTGGTTAGTCTATGTTCCAACATAAGGGGTTTCTGGAAGACTTATGTTGAGTAATTGAAAGTTTTTTTCGTTGTCTAAATTCCAAAATGGTTGGGTTCATAAAATGCCAAAGGGGGAGATTGTAAAGTCATTTGTTTCTATATTGGCATTTGTGAACTAAGTATGAGAAGAAAAACTTTCCATGTTGGAACATACAGAAAGAGAGGATTTGATTGATAAAATATTGCGTGATATTGAATTATGAAAATATGGAGATTATGCAATATTTGAATCAAGCGTGTATGAAACATAATGGATTTATGGAAAAACCCTACAATTGTGGTATTGGATTTATAGAATATTATGGAATGTTTAAGATAAGAAAAATCTCTTTATTTAAGTGAATTGAATATGCTTCTGAACCAGATAAGGAATAGGAATATTATTGGAAAATTCTGATTTGTTCAATTGACTATTTATAGTGGACGTCACGATTGCATTACTCATGAATTTCATAGTGGAAATATGCACTCAGATTTTATAGCTTTCTGAGGGTTTATGCAAGAGCCAACATACATATGTTCCAACATACCGTGACCTGTTGATTAATTCAGAACGTATACCTTAATTCTACGGGAGGAGAAGATCCAGTGTCGACGAGTTTCGAGGTCAGAGGGAGTCTGATCAAGGCAGAACGGTAGCAAAGGGAGTTTGCAAAATCCACACATAAATAATTAGAAAATGAAAAACTGGTTTTACTGTTTTTAGGCTTTAACTATCAACTCTATGTTCCAACGTAGGTTTATACCTAACCAAGTACGTAAATAAATAAATCACGCAAGACACACGACTTGGTTACGC
>JAULKM010099326.1:0-10924 GCA_032355605.1 Rubia tinctorum
TATACACTGTGGGGGATTGACTTGACAGTTTCAAGATTGTTTTTAGAGAGAGGGCAGAGCGTTTAGAGAGCTAGAGAGAACTTGGACGAATAGAATGTTGATTTGTTGAAATCTAATCGAATATATAGAAATACCAAATTACTGTGTTAATATTGTTTAAATAATACAAAATTTAAAGTGGTATTACCTCATTTATACCGACGTTTTCATGTGTCGAAAGAACATACATATAACTACATTTGTAAAATAATATAATTACAAAATAGCGTGTGACAATATCATATCTATCCTAATGTAATTAAACTTTTTTTTCAATAATTTATTTAGATCTAAAAGTACCCATTACAAATCTTTAAACCTATTTAACCTCGATAATAAACACACATTAACAAAGTGTTGGGATACTAAAATGTGTTATTATATGTGTAATTTCACAACACTTTTACGTGTCAACTTCATACATTTTTGTAGCAATGAGGGTTGTCATGTAGCGACCATCGTCGTTTCAACCCTAAAGTTATCGTGAGATGCCAATTCCTTTGCCTCTATAGGCATAGGGAGAAACGTCAATCAGGATGTATTTCCTTACTCTCATATCTAATAGGTGCAATGGCCGCAAGGCGAGAACTTAGGCACTTGATCCTTTACGCGGGGGCGCGTTAGCATTGAGAGTGAGTTTACGGGGTAAGAGGAGCGCTGCTCGGATTCTATGTTCATTGACTCACTTTCCTTAATTACAGAGGAGGTGTTGATAGGAACAAATGGATTTAGGTACATTTGTGTGATAGAAATTGGGAAGTGCCGACTATCATCCACACTATGTGATATAGACATGTGATAGGATTATATCTCTTATATGCAATAGAATCTAGGATCAAAGTCATTTATCGATCATGTTACACAAATATTCCCAACGCTAGTTTAATATTGTTTGATCTCTTGTTTTGCATGATTAGTAGTTGTTAGTCAAAACCCCCCCAAAACCTATGTTTGTAGCACTAGTTATTCCCGACACACAATTAGAGGGACGCTCAATTGTGAGTTATGTTTAGTTAACTTTCAAATTATAGCATCTCTGTGGACGACCCAGACTTTCCACTAGCTACTTTCTTGTAGTTTGTAGTGAGCACCGGAGCAACATATAAATCCCTATTTTTGGTCTTCTTAGCGCTTCGTGGGTAATTTGGCAAAAAGAATGACCCTGTGGGGGTGTAGATCAAATTTTGGTGCCACTGCGGGGGATGCTAGTTTAAATTAGATTGTTAGCTTACATGACTAACTGGTAGTAGTAGTTTGTGTTTTTCATTTTTGTAGCTTTAGTTGGTTCTTGCTTTATAGGTTTGCCCGTTACTCCTAATTTGGTTTGCTAGTGTTCTCTGTTAGAATGGTAGTGTTTTCCTTCCTATTTATGGTACATACCCATGCCACGAACTTAGGAGCTGTACACTATCTGCCAGAAAATGTAGGTGGTCAAAGGAGGTGAAGAAGGACAACCAGAGGATAGGTTCCGTAAGGACCAACTGTGTCTGTAGATGAAAAAAAAGTTGCTATGGAAGAAGACAACAACATGCTTAGGGAGTTCATGGCTCCACATTTGGAGAATCAACCCTTTGCACCGTCTTCCCATCCTTACCCCCAATGTCACTTGGGAACTCAAGAGCGGAATGATATAGTGCTCGCCCACTTTTCACAGGATGGATAGAAAGGATCCCAACAAACACCTCTCGGAATATAATTGGTTTGAACCAATATGGAACCACCGGGGTGTCAGAAGAGGACTATAATTTGAGGTCTTCTTCTTTCTCGTCGAGAGACACTGCTAAGGATTGGCTCTATTACCTTCCGCAGGGATGCATCATCTCACGCCTTGATATGAAGCATAGGTTTCTCGAAAAGTATTTCCCAGCTTCAAAGTCTACAGGATTGAAGAATCTGTTGTCCAATTTTTATGCAACTCCCGAACAAGTCTTTGTATGAGTATTGGGAGAGATTCAATCGTCTATTGGAAAGCTTCCCCGACCATCCATTCAAGGAGGGAGATCTTGTGTACTACTTCTCTGATGGCTTTTGTGATGAGGACATATGAATGGTGAACGCCACATGAAATGATTCGATAGCGAACAAAAGCCACAACTACGCTATGGCCTTGTTCGTGGAAATGAAAAATGGTACATGACAGTTTGGGACTCTATCACGAGTGAAGACTTTGGAAGAACCCGTTCACTCCCATAAGCTCGAAGAGCAAGTCCAAGCTCTTTCTTCAATGATTAAAGAATTTATGAAGGGAAGGATGAAACAAGTGAAAGTGAGCGAGATTTGCAGCTTAGACCACCCGATCAACACATGTCCACAAGTTGTGGATAACCCTGAGGAAGTGAATGCTTTGGACTTCAATGGTAAGAATAGAAAATTTGCTAGAGGGAAGCAGCAAGTTTTCCAAGGGAACCAAGGTGGATATCGTCAAGAAAATTATACAAACTCATTCAAACCCCAATATCTTGACCACCCAAATTTTGTAGTGGCGCGATTACAAACAAGGGTATAATCTAGGATGAGTTCCACCTCAAACTTACCTGAGGGGAGAAGGGCCTTCCAAAACTAATACTCAAATTTATAAGTCAGATCAAGAGGATATTCTTGATGAGATGGCACAATTGGCAAAGAAAAGTGACATGTTCGCGGAGGGAACGAGATGGGAAATTGAAAAGCTAGGCACAAGAGCTTTTACTAGCATAAAAGACATTGAAGTGCAAGTTGGTCAACTTGCCACTTCGGTGAGCCAGGTCGAGGCAAGAGACTCCGACAAGCTACCCCCCAACCCGAGGTGAACCCATGCAACATAATTGCTCTAAATTTGAAAAGTGGGAAGGAGGAGCGATAAGCCGAGAAAGAGGTTGTGTAAGAAGACGACAAGTTTATGGAAAACAACAAGGCCATTTTCTAAGATGAGGAAGTAGTAGTTGAGGAAGAGCCCATATGAGAGCTCCCTACCACTGAGGCAAAGGTCAACCCTCCATCGCTGTTCCTTAGTGCTTTAAGAAGAAGGCTAAAGGTGGCATCCAACAAAGGTCAAATCCGCCAAATGTTCAGTAAGGTCGAGGTTAGTATTCCACTTCTAGATGCAACTGAACAAATTCCATCATATGCAAAAAAAATTGTTTGCACTAGGAGAAGGACTAAGCCTATTAGGAAAGTAGGATAGTTAAAAGTAGGAGGATTCGCCACTTTAGCCCATAGAAATATTCCTAAAAAGTCTGATGACCCTAGCATTTTTCCAATCCTTATTTCTCTAGGTGGTAAGTTGATTAAAAATGCTATGATTGACTTAGGATCTTTCATTAATGTTATCCCTTATAGCATAATTGAAACTCTTGACATAGGTGAACTTAGGGATGCTAGGGTGATAGTCTAACTAGCTGATGATTCCCAAGCAAGCCCAACGAGGGAAAGACCCATACATGAATATCTTTAACCTTAGATGTCGCAATCACCCCAACTTCTGTTGGCGCGAGGAGAAACAAGTTCAGGGGTACAATCGAGGTGAACAACCTCCACCTCAACCCTATCCAAAGGGCAAAGGTCTTTCCAACAACAACGCCTCTCTCTATAGGTCAGACCGAGAAGAAATCTTAGAGGTTATTTCCCAATTGGATAAGAAGAAAGATGTTTTCATAGAGTGCACGAGGCATGAGATTGAAGATCTCAGGACTAGGGTTTTTTCAAGCATAAAAAACCTTGAAATCCAAGTCGGGAAACTCACCACCCCGGTGAGCCAACTTGAGGCAAAAGAGTCCTGCAAGCTCCCTTCCCAACCGCAGATCAATCTGATAAATGTGAGCACATTGAAGCTAAGGAGCAGTAAGGAAGTGCATGAGTCCGAGAAGGAAATCTTGAAAGAGGACGACTTGATTGTGGAAAGCAACAAGACTAACTTGGAGGAGCATGAGATGGTTGTAGAAGAGGATCCCCTCAAAGAGCTTCCTACACTAGGTGAGGGTGAATCCTCCACCACCTTTCCCAAGTGCACTTAGGGGAAAGTTGAAGGTGGCAACGATCAATGAATATATTTAGAAGATCTTCAAGAAGGTTGAGATTAGCATTCCAATTTTGGATTTAATTGAGCATGTTCCTTCTTATGCTAAATTCTTGAAAGTTGCATTCACTAAGAAGAGGAATAAACCAATTCGGAAGCTAGGAAAATTGAAAATAGGGGGAGTGGATACTCTAAATCATAGGAACTTGCCTAAGAAATGTGATGACCCTGGTATGTTTTCAATTCCTTATCTCCTTAGGTTGAAAATTGGTGAAGAATACTATGATTTACTTACGATCATCTATTAATGTGATCTTTTATAGCCTTTATGAAAACCTGGACATAGGTGAGTTTAAGGAAATTAGAGTAATCGTCCAATTAGCTGATCACTCCTAAGCTAGACCTCGAGGTTTAGTTAAGGACATAATGGTTAGAGTAGGAAATTTAGTGTTTTCAGAAGACTTCTATATCCTTGACGTAGTGCACGATGGTAATGTACGCTCAATTTTATTGGGGATACCTTTTCTAACAACGTCAAGGACTAAGATAGATGTTCAGTTTGAAACACTAACTCTAGAGGATGACATTGATAAGTTGGGATTTGATATCTATAAGTCTAAGAATTATTCACCTATTCTCTCTCTTGTGTGCAAGGGCATAACTTTGTGTGGAATTTTTTATCAAGGTGAAAACCCTTGCATGATTGATGATGATGATTTCCTAGATGAAACTCTTTATGGAAATGAGGATGATCGCCTAGATGATAATATTCTTGATGATTCTGAGAGTGATAAAAGAATCCTACCCCGCGCTTCAATTGTGATGATCATGTCGATAAGACTTATGCTTTTCATGATGTTAGTGATGACATGTCTATCTTGGATTATTTTTCTATGCTCACTAACATGTAACAGTTAGTGGATACAGGAGAGGATGTGAAACTCCCTTGACCGCCTCCTAAACCCAAGGAAATAGATAAGGACCCAACATTAGCTAGGTATGGATATTCACTCTCTATGGAGAGCAAAGCGCTTAAAGGTAAGGATGACACTTTGTGGAGACCCGAGGATGTCATCATGGGTGGAGTTGCGGATGATGACTCCGGGGACCCAACAACAGGTTCATTTTCATTTATGCACAAAAAAAGTCTTGAGGACGACAATAAATATACGGTGCTCTTTATTGCCCTTTTTGATGTTTTTTGATAGATAGTTTTTGCATGTTTTTTATGTGTGAAATAGGCTCTTGGGTTGAAAATCTTGTTGATTGATAAGTTTGCATTTGAATCTTTTGTTTTATGACTTGTTGGGTGACAAAGTTTTTTCGTAAAAAGGGAGACACTAGTGAAACAAGGCATCGTTCACTGGCAGTCTCGTGCCAGACCCACACAACATGAGGTATGCCTCGTGTTAGACCTTTTCAGTACGAGGCAGCCTCGTGTCAGGCCCACTCAACATGAGGCTCCAAGTGGCACTGCCTCTTGTTGTGCTGTAGGTTTGTCAAAAATAAAGATTTTCGAAAAATTGAAATTTCAAGCCAAAACATGCATTTTCGGCCCATTAATTTAGAAAATATTTTATTTCCTAGGATTGTTGATATAAATAGTACTATAAAAAACATCACCACCTCTATTAGGCATTAATTAATTGGTAATTTTGTCCTCTAGAGTTTCTATTTTCAACTGTGCCTTCCTTATTTCTTTGTACCTCCCTCCTAAATAACCTTCTTTTAGAGAAGCTTGCAATTCTGAAAATAAGAGTTCATAGTACTTTTCCCTACCCATAGGAATAATTTATCTCATTCAAGTCCCTCTAGAACACTCACTCTCACTTTATCTTAGTGAAACTAAAAAAATGAAGCTTTTTCTCTGAAAACTTAGCATTTTTGCTTCTTCTTGTGTGGATTTTTTAGCTCTTAGCTTTAAATTATGGTAATCCTTTGAAATCTATGTTTCCTTCCTTTATTTATCATGATGGTGTTGTGATGAAAAGCATTAATCTCAAAAAATTGAGGTGGTTTTTTGGAAATGTTTGGATTATATGAATGATCTTGTATTGAACTAAGTGTGGAGGAAGTATATGTTCTTGTACTTTAATGATATGATCTTCATTAATTATGATTGTTTAGGAGTGATGATTATTGATATCATAATATTCTTTATGGGATGCTATGATTTTCCATGAGTTTTTTGTTTAGGAAGAATGATTCTTAATTGAATTGTCTTTATGTTGAAGTAGCATGCTTTGGAATGTGTTGGCTATTTAGAAATAGTGGTCTTCTTGAATGATAATTGATGCATTTCTTTGTGTATTCTTGCGTTACAACCTTCTTCCTTTTATGATAGAATGGTTCAAAAGAGAAGTAAGTTGGATAAGGGAACAACTTCCCGGGGTGACAAAGGGAAGAAGCCGATCAAGGTTGAGAGACGAGAGATGAAAACTTCTTTCCCTTCCAACCCTGCCTTTGTCGTTGAGAAATTCATGAGGTTAACCAACATTTCTGAGAGTGCGGCCCGTAAGTGGAGGTACCTAAATACCCCGAAGAGGACCATTTTGGAGACGAAGTTTGCATGCAAGGAAACCTTGGGAGCTCTAGGTCTACTCGAGCTCGTCACCTATTTTCCAAGCCAAATAGGCCTGGAGGATTTCTTTGACAAGCATTCTAATACTTACATAAGGTGGACTTCAGTGTTTTTGGCGACCTCAGAGCAAGCAATGGACGATGATGGGAGGAGGGTCATCCATTTCCACTTGGATGACAAGAAGTACACTATGTCGCATCGGGAAATTTCCCAAGCATTTGGGTGGAAGTACGAGAAAGAGGTTCCTAAAAAACAACGGCAAGACCTTCAATTTTCATTGAGAAAGTTTTAGAGGATTCTTTCGGGCACAGAGAGGAATCATCTATGCAAGAGTATCGCAATAGTCCATCCGACATTGCGGTACGTCCAACGGCTCTTGTCCATGGGGGAATTTCTACCCCAATATGGTGGGGCCTTCATGGAAGAATGCTTAGACAAGGGAAACAAGAAGGGTGCAAAATACCAAAGGGAGGCGGGTCGGACTCTTAACCCAACACTTGGGGCATCTGGTTCCTTCTCCATTCGCATTGGCGAACTTAGGTCATTCAGGAACGAGATACACTATGTACAGGTTAGCATGGGATTCAATGATTTCTATCACCACCTAGGAGGACCGGTTCATTTGGTTGTACAGTGGTGCCACAATTTGCAGCTTCATGATTCTTCCACAACCGGAGCGCACCTCTATCAACCAAGACACTCTATTGGAGGACTTGTTTTTAGCACCTGATCCATGGTATGAGAAATACTTCTACAAATTCTTATCAAGCCCATACATAAACATTAAGGAATAGGATGGTGAGGCTCCAGCAGTGGCACCACCTACCCGCACTCACTTACCCGCGGACTTCCTCGACCAACTGCACACTTTTGGGGAAAACCTTGCGATTTCTACCAAAATTGTGCAAGAGGTTGGTCATGCGGTAGGAGGTATGAGTTTACAGTTGGAGGATTTAGGGATTAGGTTAGACTCTATGGAGGGAACTATGCAAGTTGAGGGTCTAGGTTGGACTCCATAGAGCGGGAAGTGAAGGAGGAATTCGTTATTGCGGATGAGAGGGTGGATGTCCAATAGGATCCTATTGAGAAATTGATCAAGATATTACATATCTCAAGGCTTGATTGTTTTCGAGATGTTATTCCCATTGAGAGATGGGAAATGAGGCGTGAAGAAAGGAGGAGGAGGCGCGAGACAAGGCACTTGACGGAGGTCCCCTTGCACTGGGGACAATGAAAAGTACAAGTGTGAGGGTGAGAGTTGTGAAACATTTTGGAGTTTTTCATCTCGATATTTCTTTGTGTTTTTGATGTCATTTTGTTTGGGGGTTTTTTGGATGCACTTTTTTGATGTGTTGTGTTTTTTATGGTGTTATCTCTTTGTTTTGGGGATGTTTTAGGAGCAATATTGGTGGTGCAATTTTTTTTCATTATCTTCTTGTAGTATGAAGCCCACCTCTGGGGCATTTTGTGCTACAAAAAATTTTTAAAATTTTGAAAAAATGAAAAAAGAAAAAATATATATCCGGCTAAGTTGGAAATCCGAAAGGGCAACTTAGGGAAAAATGGGAGAAAGGCCAGATGGGTCGAAAGATCTAAGTAAAAATGAGAGGCAAAGCTTGGCTAGGTTGAAAAACCTAGGCAAAGATGAGAGGCAGTGTGGAAAAAGGTGAGAGGTGAGCTCAACATGTATGAATGCTAGGATGAAAACCTGAAAGGGCTCATAGGAAAAATGAGAGAAATCAGAAAATAATTTGAACATCTCTTGGAATATCCTTGGCGGTTTCTTTGACAACATCTCTTTGATTGTCCTTGAAAGCCTCTTCTGCTGTTTAAGTTAGTTTAGAACTTATCATTTTACATTGCCTTTTTCTTGGATGGGTTTTGGGTGGATAGATTAGTTTACCTTTTTCTAAGAGAGTGAGAGTTGAGAGATTATTACATCTTTAGGGGAACTAGGATAGCTTAAGAATAAGTTGAATGTATTGGTTAACTTATCTTTGCATGATACATTCCTATTGGATCTTTTTTTGTTTTTGTTTAAACGAGGATGATTAAAGGTTTAAGTGTGGGGGATTGATGTGCGCCTTATTACTTGTGTTAACCAATGCATTCGACACGTTTGTTATCATGTTTTGTTTGATTGATTGATAGTTTTAGTTTAGTTTACACGACAAAGGGTTTGGATGACCATTATTGGTTTTCTTATCTAAATCTCGATTTTTGTAGACTTAATTGAATCTAATGGACACTTTTAGGTTGCTCGTGAGTATTTCAACATAATCTTGTAGAAGGCCATTCACGAGAGTGATAGAAGATATTTGAAGGCCATTCACAAAAATGGTAGAAGATATTTGAAGGCTATTCAAAAGGATGGTAGTAGACATAAGACCACATACAAAAAACGTGATAGTGGAAGGAATTGAGCCAGAGAAAGGTGGGATCAGAGTTCATCAATGTAAAAAATAGAAGGCTGTACAAATTAGCAAACCACCCGACTGGCCACACCAACCGACACCAACCGTCCTGAGCCAAGTCAGGCGGCATGAAGCTGCTCCTCCAGCATGGCCTGGGTTGGGGCACCCAGCACTGACCATGCCTTCCAGTATGGGCCGTGCCACACCCTCTTGGCATAGACCATTTGGCACCAGCCGGTTGTGAGGCTAAGTATGGACACGAACCATGCCCATTTGCAGGGCCCGTGTCATTTCAATTCCAAAAATGTAACGAACAACCCATGGGGTGAGAAGAACTATATGGCCCACGCTGTTCAACTAATTAAGAAATGCTTCCAGCAACGGCCCACGCCAAACGATATGGGGAACACGATTCAAAAGACAAAATGGAGCACCAACCGACAGCCCATGCCGGTCGACACGACCCATGTTAGAATGAGGCTATATGGCCCATGCTAAACCGCCCAGCTCATGTCAGCATGAGGCTACACGGCATGTGCCAGGGCATGCGACCCATGTCAGCATGAGGCCACCCGGCTGGCACGGCTTGTGCCAGGTTGCATAACTCATGTCATTTGTGGCTGCTAGGGTTTTTGGCCTATTTTAGGCATTTTTCAAGGCCCAATCCATACTACTATATATATATATCAACCTATGTCTACTAGGATTTAAGTTTATGCTTATTTTAGACTCTGAAGAGTTGGGTAAAGAGAAAAATGAGCTCTTACTTCTCCCTAAAATCTTTTCTCTTCTTCTCTTAATTTTATTTTATCCAAAGACATTTAATCCAATGAAATATTCGGGTTCAATGCTTAGGGAGTAGTTAATCAACTTTGGGTTTGTATTTTTATTCAAGACTTGGTGCTTATTTTGTGAGATTCCTTAGATCTACCTATTTATATGTGTTTATGATTATTATGTTGACTTGTTCTTTATGTTATTATTAATTTCATGATTGTCAAACTAAAATTGGCACTCACCGTAGTCTATTTTTTTTATGTTGGAGTACTCATTGATATCCCCCGGGGAAGAAAACCTAGATGTTCTTAGGGTAACGATAGTCAGGGACCGTATATGTGTGTTTATATGGGTCCAAGAAAAAAATCCAAGTCTTTAAAGTGTCAAAGAAGCAGCATGGGTTGTATAAAATTGCACGACCTATGCCAATTAAGTTGAGACCCAAGACCGGCCTTGCAAGCGTGCTCAAAATTCAGGGAAGAAGTTAAGTCCAGATGATGAGACGCATATTTTGGCACACCTCGTGCACTCAGAATGCAGAAAATAAGGACCCTGACGATGGGCCATGCAATTTGGTTGGCCCATGCTCTCAAAATTGTATGATAAGTGCGCCTAAACGATGACCCGAGAACGATTGCCCGGGTCGTGTTGGCTGGACCATGTAAATTGGCATGGCCCGTGCCAATGTTGCACTAGGGTTCCAAAACTTGGCTTTTGAGCCCCATTTATCTTCTCCTATGAAAGGATCCATTTGTCTTCCAGGGTTGAAGAAGTAGAAGTAATTAGTTAGTTTTTGGTAGGAAGAGGAGGCTAGACTCTCTCTCTAGGGTTTTTATCCCCTCTCTTCATTTACTCTTAGATCCATGGCATTTATTCCTATTTTGCCTCAAATTTAATTCTTGTGGAGTAGTTTTGTTTCTTGGGGTAATATTTGTATTCGTAATACGACATTGGATATGTTTCATTCTTAAATTCCCTTAATTTTTTATGTTATAAATATTTGTGTATGATGTTTGGCTTATATTCTTGTATGATTTTTTCCATGTGGGAGGTCATCTCCGTACCTCTCAAAGATACAATTTATAAGCCCTAAATGCTTACTAAATACAATTAAGTAGA
>JAULKM010099327.1:0-10923 GCA_032355605.1 Rubia tinctorum
AGTTAATTACATGTAGGGTTATATGGTTGATTTATCGGGTTGAATAGTGTTTGGGTTGATTGTGGGCCGGGTTGAATCGTGTACAGGTTTAGATCGGGTTGAGCCTGGTCGTGTCGGGTTTGGGTTCGGATTGACTCTGATCGTGTCGGGTTTGGGTTCGGGTTGATATCTCTCAGGTCAGAATCGGGGTTCGATTTGAATTCGGTCGTGTTGGGGTCGTGTTGGGTTCGTATCGGGTCTATATTTCTCGGGTTATAATCAGGTTTCGGGTTGAGTTCAGTCGTATCAGTTTAGATTCGGGTTGAAATCTCTCAGGTTAAATCTGTTTTCGGGTTAAATCGGTTGTTTCGGTACCTGTCGAGTTTTCGGTTCGGGTTAGAGCAGCTCTAATTGGAGATACTCTTATTATTATATATATCTTAATGCGAGATGCTCTTACATCTTAATTGCAGTTGGTCAATAGACTAAATATTGGATTCATGCCTTTGTAGATTGTAATTAGGACAAGTACCCCATCCCCATTGCCTAGTGAAACTTTAGTCTGTTTTTAACATTAATCTTAACCACTTTTTCAAATTTTATTGGCAGGAGAAATGATTAGCCAACTGAATTGAGTAAGGATTAATACTGATAACCACCTAGGGTCCGTAATCTGAATCATTTATGTTCTTCCTTTATCCTTAAGCTAACTATTCCTTTCTTTGAAATTTTGACTTCAGAAAAACCCGGATTCGATCAACTGACCAGAATGCATCCAAGAGTTTCCAACACAAACCAATGAAATAACACAAATTGCATGGAAGTGCTTTACATATTTACAAATGGAAGAAAAATATTGGTGATTGAACCACTTTAGCCATTAAGAATTGGGGTGCACCAAAATGAAATACTCTTTACATTAGTACCTTAAAAAAAAGGTTTGATGAGTCCGTCGGTATTTCCATAAGTCATAAAAGACCAAGGTTTAATGTGTAAATTGGAAGAAATTAAGATAAAATTTTTGGATTGCACGAACCGGATTATAAAATTTATAACTACTACACGTTGCATAATAAAACTTTAATATTGCAACAAAAACTTTTTACCTTTTATTATTCAAATTAAACCCGTCTTTCCATAAGCTTATGGAAATACCGTCTTTACCAAGACTTTGCCATGTTTGATTATCCAAATCAAGGGTTATCCCATTAATTACATGTTAGTTGGTGTAAAAGCAAATTTTGTAATTTTAAAGTTGTGGATGATTAATAAATTCGACAAATACTTAGTTGATTAGTGATGAGATAGAGTTTGTATCATACCATGATACCATGTACAAATTGATTCAAGCAACACTAGAACACCAACAAACAGAAAACAGGCGGCCGTGCCAATAGAGAGAACAAAAACAGCCATCATGCTTTCTCCTAATACTTTCACATGCTGTCTTTAGTCTCAAGACTCCAGCATAATCTTTTTTTCAAAAAGCGCAATTATGGCGATCAGGCATGCTTGAGCTAATCAATCCACCAACAAAAGAAACCTGTTGATTTGTTGCTTATTTTCTTCTTATTTTTGGTACTATGGATTTGCGTGATTCTGCCGATGAAGAGTGCGACTATCTTTTCAAGGCGGTGCTGATTGGGGACTCTGGAGTTGGCAAGTCCAATCTGCTGTCAAGGTTTGCAAAAGACGAGTTTCATTTGGATTCTAAGCCCACAATTGGTGTTGAGTTTGCTCTCAGATGTGTCAGAATCGGTGATAAGATCATCAAGGCCCAAATTTGGGATACTGCAGGCCAAGAGAGGTGCGTTCTTTGAGTTCTGTCAATCATTCCCAATATTCTTGTTTTTCATGTAGTTTGATTGTTACCATGTTATTGCCACTATCTGTTTGGTATGAACA
Source organism: Rubia tinctorum (assembly GCA_032355605.1). NCBI lineage: Eukaryota > Viridiplantae > Streptophyta > Magnoliopsida > Gentianales > Rubiaceae > Rubia > Rubia tinctorum. The sequence continues at coordinate 1,885 of JAULKM010099327.1, forward strand.
CTTGGAGAGGAAGTTGAGATTTACACGGAAAAGGATCAGTGACCAAGTCCAATGCATTGAAATTTCTATCCATTTCGATATTTGAATGTAGTTTGAGATAGATTTGATACGTTTTTTTGGATGAAATCCCTTGATTTGTGGGAACTTGTTATTCTTTATCCAAACCTCGAGAATTCATCAAGAAATGCAAAACCCGTTTCATGAAAAAACGAACAATCAATATAATCTCTTATCTTGTCATCTTTTGCAAAACCCCAATGGCTACTTATGTTCCTGATTGTCGTTTACCAGATTTAGAGCCATCACAAGTTCATACTACCGGGGGGCGCTAGGAGCCATGCTGGTGTACGATGTAACGAGGAAGGAAACGTTCGAGAACCTCAAGAACTGGTTGCGGGAGCTCCGGCAGTTTGGGAGCTCGGACATGGTGATAGTTCTGGTCGGAAACAAATGCGATTTAGCGACTTCCCGGTTGGTGGACACGGAGGATGGGCAGAGCCTGGCGCAGCTAGAAGGTTTGCTGTTCTTGGAAACGTCTGCTAAGGAAAATTTGAACGTTGAGGCGGCGTTTCTACAGATGATCACGAAAATTTATGAGATTTCTAGTCAGAAGAGTTTGGAAGCAAAGCAGAATGAGTCCCCTGTTCCGGGGCCAAACGGTGCCAAACAGATCATATTTGTTGATCGCGATGAAGTTTCTGCTACTAAACAAACTAGACTTTGTTGTTCTAGTTGATTTTTGATTGAATTGGATGGAGTATAGAGTTTGGAGATGATGTATTGCTTTTTTCTTGTACCCTTGGTATTTTTAGGGTGCGATGTGATCTAATCTAACATGATATGGGTTTTTCCTACTGATAATGTTTTGTGTGTTTTTTTGGCAAGGATTCATTTTGATTGATCTTCTCATCGCTAAGACAAAGTGTTGGTTACTCCCTAATTCTAGAACTTTCCATTGATGAAGGAGGAGAATGTTTTGTAGGATGATGGAGAAAGAATCTAGACTACCTCCTGCAAGGCTGCAAACATTTACTATGGTAGTTGGAAAGATGAAAGAGAATTCTGGAGTTTGCTTGTTTCACCAATAAATAGACGTGTTGGAGAAGAGTTCATCATTCAATATCATCAATTCCATTCCATAACCACTTCCTTTCCTTTTAGTGTGAGAGATACACTCTTAGAGTGAGGAGTTAGAGAGAAGTTTTTATTTTCTCTAGTTAGTGAGTATCTATCATACCGTGAGTAGCCTTGTAATCCATCCTACTTGACTGAGATATTTATAACCCTACTATAGTCTCATATAGTGGAAGATTTGGACAACATAATCCCGCAGTTTATTCCAATTTGGGTTTTCTGCGTTACTAAATTTTGGTGTCATATTTTTCTTTCTTTTTTCAATATTCATCTTGATTACACAAAGATGGAAATACCAATGGTTCCCAACACAAGGTTCTACGTAGAGTAGATGACTCATTAATTTTTGGTGATGGTTTAAAATAGAATTTTCAAAATACTACTCCCCGTCCCAGTTCTAAATGCACATCAATCGTTATCATGATGTTCAAGAAAATATGTTTGCATGTTAATATGTTTACATAAAATCTAAGTACATGTAGGGAAATCTTAAATGCAGGTAAATTTAAGGAATGATATACTATGTTACTCTTAATTAGTTTTAATCTTATTTAAATTTTGATTATTTAACTTCAGTGCTCATCAACCATTCTTATTCAAGATCAATCCACAACAAATGCTATAGTTATACAAACACCTTAACAATTAGATTACTCTCCAATTACACAAACACACTAAAGTACTCTTGATTATAACAGGTAATAATCAAATTAAGTGCAGCAAAAGATCAAGATTACTTCTAGTGAGTACCAATAAGTGAAGTGAAGTGAAGATAACTGTGCAATACGCCAGTTGTGATCATATCATTCAACCAATCATTTGATGATAGTGAGTATTAATTGAGCTTTGATTGGGCAGGAATGAGAAGACACACTACTGCCCAAAGATGATCTTGTACTCTAATTATGGCCCACTTTGACCATAACTTTTTTCATGGCACGTTTGACCATTGATAACTTTTGTTATATGTAATAACAAATATCATGTGAGATGTCTTTGGATTCTCCGTAACCTGTAGTTTCTAAAAAGTAAAATTTTATAATCCATTATTGTAAGCAACCAAAGTTATCGGTGGTTAAATATGCCTTGAAAAAATGTGAGAAAAAGGGAGATATAATTAGAGGACCAGGGGGAGTATGGCCATTTGATTGCGATGAGATAACGATGTTGATAGAATGTAAAACCCACAAATATTGTGGCTTTGTGTATTCATATATATATACATATAGAGAGAGAGCACAAAGGTTTCCTTTCTTAATCTGATTCTAATTCATCTATTCTATTACCCCCTTCCCTCAAGCCAAGCGTTGGACTGGTCGCAACGCAAAGCTTGGACCGTAAGAACTCAAACTGAGGATGAGGCAAACTCTTTGTAAAGATGTCAGCAAGTTGTTGATCTGTAGGAACATGAACAACCCTGACATTGGCAGAATACACCATCTCTCGCACAAAATGATAGTCAATATCAATGTGCTTGGCTCTCTTTTGTGAAACTGGATTTTGAGCAAGAAAGAGATCACTATTATTATCACACAGCAAAATAGGTGCTGCACGGGAAGAGATGCGTAAGTCCCGAAGTAAATTCATCAACCAAGCTAGCTCCGCAGCAGTATTGGCCATAGCCCGGCATTCTGATTCTGAGCTTGAACGAGAGACCGTAGGTTGCTTCTTTGCACTCCATGAAACCAGATTACCCCCAAGAAAAATGGTGTAACCATAAGTAGACCTACGAGTCTCAATACAACGAGCCCGATAAGCATCAAAATAACCCAATACTGGAAAAATGAAAAAATTCTTGTGAAACTGATGACCATAATGCATAGTGCCACGAACATAATGCAGAATTCGAGTAACAGCTTGGTAATGGTCATCAGTAGGAGCCTGCATGTACTGACTAACCGTGTTCACGACATAAGAAATATCGGGACGCGTAATAGACAAATATTGTAGTGCACCAACCAAAGAACGGTAAAGTGTGAGATTTCCGAATAGCTTTCCAATGGTACTTGAAAGCTCCGAAAAAACTACAAATGGAATAGCAAATGGTGCCAAATTATGCATACCGGCACGCAATGAAATGTCTTTGGCATATCGAGCTTGCCCAAGAAATAACCATCGGAATTATGAACAACCTCCAACCCCAAAATATACTGTAAAGTGCCAAGATCGCTAATCTTAAACTCCTGATTAACCCGATGAAAAAACTTTCGAATGAGATGACCATCATTCCCGATGAGAATAATGTCATCAACATAAACCAGCAAATAGAGTAAAGAGGCACCTTGTAAGAAAACAAATAAGGAGGTATTTGCAGAACTGCACATAAAACCCAGGCCAACCAAAAAAGTACTGAAACATTGAAACCAAGCAAGAGGCGCTTGTTTCAATCCATAAATGGCCTTGCGTAGACGAAAAACATGGCTAGGACGCATGGGATCTTTGTAACCAGCAAGCTGCTCCATGTAAACCGGAGAATCAAGAATGTTATTTTAAAATGCATTTTTAACATCAAGCTGTCTCAAGGGCCAATTTCTGGTGACAGTTGTGGATAAAACACTACGAACATTGAAACCTTCACCACTGGACTAAAAGTATGATCATAGTCAAAACCAGGTAATTGTGAAAAACCTTGAGCAACTAACTTGGCCTTATGTTGATTAAGTGAGCCATCAGACTTATACTTTAAACGATACACCTATTTAGAGCCAACAACATTGACATGAGGAGGTCAGGGAACTAGTTCCCATGTCTGCTGAGCACGCAACGCAGCCGTCTCGGAATCCATAGCAGCAACCCAGTTTGGATCCTTGACTACAGAACGATAACTACGAGGCTCAGTATTTGTAAATAAAGCACTCAATAAACCAAAAATGTCATAATTAGAAAAATCCTTGAAACGTAAAGACCTAGTGCGGGAGCGTGTAACCATCGGATGCCGGGAAGATGGCATTGATACCGAGGATGGCTTGGAACCCAGAGCCATCGACGCATAACCCAAGACTATCTTGGCAGTGGATTTTGGTGACGTCGGTTGTCGGACTGAGGCGACTGGGCTGGCAGGCAAAGAGCGGTCACAGGGCAGATGTTGAGGTGGCGCGTGTGGCTAATACGCGGCTGGTGAAGTCGGCCCGTGTGGCTCACGCGCGGGCTGGGCGGCTGATGCGTGACTCGGTTGTGGCTGCGGCGGCAAGTGCAGAGGCTGCAGCTGCATTCGATCAAGCTGCCTTTCTCCTGTCGAAAACAGACACTATTTTCTAAAGAACTATGAGGTCCCGATGAAATCTGAAAATTTAAATATTCCAAAATAATGGGTGAATACCGAGTGAAAGATGGCTCAAACACCTCCGATGGAACTGACGAAAGCTCCAAAAAGGCAGAAATATCCAGTGATGAAAAATCTCTAACAGAACCAGTACGGGTAGCTGGAAAAAACAACTCATCAAACCTAGCATGGCGAGTAATGTACCCCTTCTTCTTGAGAGGATCAAGACACCGATAACCCTTGTACTGTGAACTGTAACCCAAAAATATACAAGACATACTCCGATGTGCTAATTTATACGTAGCATAGAGCCTCAAATACAAAAAAACTCGACAACCAAATGGATGAAAATTGGATTAGTCAGGCGTAGAACCAAAAATAATAGAGCGTGGAGACTGATCAAATAAACTGGAGTAGGCAGTCTTTTGATAATGTAGGCTGCTGTAAAAAATGCATCACACCAAAATGAATTATGAAGTCCAGAATGAAAGAGCATCGACAAACCTGTCTCAGTAATATGACGATGCTTCCTCTCTGTGCTACCATTTTGTTCAAGAGTGTAAGGACAAGAAAGTTGATGATTAATGCCCTTTGATGCAAAATGAGTTCACATGCGATAATTCACAAACTCGATTCCACCATCACTCGGAAATACTTTAATGTTGGTAGAAAACTGGTTCTCAACAAAATCTTCTAATTGCATGTAATCCTCTACAAAATCAAACTTCCGTCGTAGAAGATATAACCAAGTAAACCGAGAAAAATCATCAATAAAAATGACATAATAGGAGTAGCCAGCTCGAGAAACAGCAGCTGAGGGTCCCCCATAGATCACAATGAATCAAATCAAGTACGCGTGGTGCGCATTTTAAATTATCTTTAAAAGCAAGTCGCTTGCCTTTAGCCATCTCACAACAGGAACATAAATGAGGCCTAGGCAGCAAACTAGTAACTGACAAACATCCATACTTGCTCAAAGAAGAAATGATGTTGTAAGACACATGACCCAATCTACTGTGCCAAAGTTCAAAAGATGCTTTAGAAGCACTCGATGCAACAAAAGAAGATAAAGCAGCACCACCATAATCCAAAACATATAAGCCACCATCATGATGGGCTTTGCCAATAACATCTTTGGTAAACTTGTTCGAAATAGGGAATGAAGAATTATCAAAGCAAATAACAACATTCATATCCCGAGTCAACTTGCTAATAGACAACAAATTTTTAGTAATATGTGGAACAACCAAAACATCATACAGTGATAGGGAATCAGTGACTCGAGAATAACCAATATGCGTAATGGGAAGAGCAGAACTATTATAAAAGACAACATGTTTGTTAGCATAGTAGGGAGTCACATGCTCAAGAGCAGACTGAGATGAGGTCATGTTGTTGGTTGCGCCAGAATCAGCTATCCAACGAATATGTGGTGAAGCGGCAGGAGAAAAAACCCGAGAAACCAAATAAGGACATGTGGAGGCAAAGTTACCAAACTTCTTACACCATTGACGCTGCAACTGGTACCATTCATCATGTAATTTGGGACAGGATGAAGCAACATGTCCCGAGGCGTAACACCATTGACACTCGAGTCGAACAAAAGAATTCTTTTTTTAAGATGAAAAAAACTGCCGGAAGATATAGATCAGCGCATGATTACATGCTCTTCAGTGTGTGAACTGGAACGCGTGTCCGAACTCTGAACTGTCGGAGAAGAAAGGGAAGATGTGGCCGATGACGGCGAAGGCTGGAGTAGCGGCAGACGGCGGCGGAAAATTACTCGGGCAGACAGAGAAGGCCGCGGTGAACGAACGACAGCCGTCAGTAGAAGATTTTTGTCGGTGGAGTAGGCCGGAGCCGACAAAGCAATGAACGGTGGAGTGACGAACTTGATTGGAGCAGACTTGAACGGCAGAAGATGACATCGGTGGGCGGAAAACAAGGCCGGTGGGCGGCGGTTTGAGATCGGAAAATTGGAGGAAAAGTTTGATAATATTTGTTAAAAGTCAGAGAGTATTTAGAGAGGTCTGACTGATACTATGATAGAATGTAAAACCCACAAATATTGTGACTGTGTGTATTCATATATATACAGAGTATAAAGGGTAGATACAAATCCTAATCAAAAGAAGATTTTCTTTCTTAACCTGATTCTAATTCATTTATTATATTAGATGTGATGGGTTAAAGAATATAGAATACAAAGATGAGATCTCCACAAATATTTATTTAAGGAAGATAACGATGTTAGAGAGGATAAAGCTAGTACAAATAAGCAATCATTAGCCGGTGTAGATGTGGACGTGAACCGCAAGGATGAGGGTGGTGTAAACCGCAAAGAAGATAAGAGTCTAAACGGGAATGGCCATGTCGCTGGTCTTCATGCTCCCGAATTCTAGATTCTTGTTGTGACTCGACAGTGGAGCTGGAGCCCCGGTTGCAGAAGGATGAACAGTACCACGCCCACCAGTACAACCCCCAGTCTGCCATTCTATTACGGCATTGTTTGCGGTGGCGGTGGAGATTGGAGGATAAGATAAAATTTAAGCAGTGGTGTGATAAAAGCAGCGGCGGATTTTGGAAAAATAAGGAATGCAATTCACGTTTGTGTTAAAAAATTAGATGGTAGTTATGTCTTATTGGTGTTAAAATTATGAGATAATTGATAAAGTTTATTAAAATTATGGGGGAATATTTTAAGAATTCAAAATTTTTTAGGACTAAAATTATATAGTTAGAAACATTTCCTAAATGCAGGTTCAAAACCACTAAATTCAAGTAATGGGTATAATATAGTAAATTGTTCATTAAATTTACCTGAATTTAACATTTCCACATATGATAAATTGTAAGTCATATATCTATTCAAATATGCGGTCAAATTTTAATAAAAATTAGTGTTCAAAAAGTAAGTGTGTAGTTTGAATTAGTACCGAGGGAGTATATAAGGGGGAGGTTCTAAAAAATTATAAATATTTGGGGCATGAGATAGGTGTTTATGCACAAATATTTTGTTTTTAGTATCGAATTTGAATTATTTGAATTTTAGATTATTAAAAAATTTGCAAGTCATAAAAGGCTCGCACCGTGCAAGGTTATAAAGGAAGGTTTGATGTTTCAACTACGGTTCTTGATGTTTTAAATTAACCCAAATCTGTGATGTTCTTTCAAAGGTATTTTTCTCACTAATTCTTGTGTTTTAAAGTTAAATTTTAATGTTTTAGTTTAAAATTTTGTGTTTTTTGTCAAATGTTTAACACTTTTTTACGCTTTGACATTATATTGTGGTATTTTACTACTTTTTTTCTTCAGAATTTCTACGTTTACTTTCAATTTAACTTTTTAGAGTGCCATTTTTAATATTGATCTTTCACTTTTTAACATTAGATTCTCATTTGGTACATGCCTCATGCTTCAATAATGTGAGTTGGTCTTTCAAATATAAAATATTGATGGTGGTATATATACTACCTACAAAACCCTAATATAGGAATCGTCTCGCCAAAACCAGCTCACTAAACACCCATAAGTCAGCCACGTCATTTCGTTGATAAGCAACCAATCCCAAAAAGGGCGGAGAAGCATGCCCCCAGTGATACCCTCTGCTAGGCCACAATTTAGGAAAAGTAAGCACGACATGCAAGCTACGGTCACACGACCAGAGACCCTATAAATATAGATGAAGAACACCATATAAAGGTAAGCCTCTTTCACTTTGAGAAATATAGAAAGACAACAACATTAACTTGAGTGTTGGAGTTCCTCCTCGGGGATCTTTCTTATAGGTACTCAAAGAAACAGGACTCGCCGGGCCAATTCTGAGGTTCATCATCACTTGGGAAAGCCCCCCGCAACACTAGCAGATAGTCCTTGGGAAAGCCGGAGTCAGAGCAGGAGTCACTGCCAAATCAACAAGCAAATGGATAATGAGCCTAACACCCAACGGGGCAGGCATGCAAAAAGCTGGCTCAATAAGCTAAAGAAGATCGCAAAAAAGACACAACAACAACAACTAGACAAGCAAAAAACTATCCTTATAAGCTAAGGGAGAACGCAATAACGGTACAACTATATGCTCATAAGTTCAACACGCCCAACCGAACCAGTGACAAAGGTACGCTTCTGATGTGTCCATTTTATGTGCATAGTTTGGGACTTTTTGGATTCAGTTTTGTGCTCTTTTTTCATCTAGGGCTTGTGTTTTACTTCGAAATTCACTTAGAAGAGTTAAGAGCAACTTTCACGCTTTTATGACTTTTCTAATAAATTTTGAGTGGCGGAGCAAAAACATCAAAACTTGAATACCGAAAACCTTTGAAGATCATTTAGTTTATTTTTTGAAGACTTGAAGAATTTAAGATAAGTAAAGTGAAGAGGAAGCTAAAAACTAGAAGAAGAAAGAAGAATAAAAAATCCTGTTTTGGTCACCCGTCGCTAGTCACGACAGATTGGTCGTGAAATGCGACGAACGGGTGGCCAGAATCTCTTGTCTTTTTTCTTGTACTAGAAATAGAACTTTTTATCCTCTCTCTAACTCAAATATTCTCCCCCCCCCCCCGACTCCAGAGCCATAAAACCCTAGTTTTCACCTTTTCCATCTTTGTTTCATCTTGAATTTATGTTTGAATTGCTATTGTTGG
>JAULKM010099328.1:0-10923 GCA_032355605.1 Rubia tinctorum
CGGGGCGCCGGGGGGGGGGGGGGGGTGGGGGTGAGGCGCGGAAGCAAGGGTAGCGGATGTTTATGGGTAGAGGTGGGGGCGGTGGGGTTCTAGGCGGAGGTTTGAGGAGCGGTGGTGGGGTTCTAGGCAGCGACGGGCGGTGAGTTTTAAGGAGAAGGTGGTTATGAGCGGCGGGTTTAGGAAAGGAGGTAGTGTATTAGAGGGGTAGCTGCATCTGATAAGGCGATGCGAAAATTATGGTCCGGCGGTGGAGGTCCGACTGAGGTCCAACGGTAGAGGCCCTGTGGTGGAGCGACGGAGGTCTGGTGGAGGTGTGAAGAAGAAGAGGGGTAAAATGGTCTCTAAATTTTTAGCAAAAAACTTAGGGTATTTAGGTCTTTTCCTGTTTGGTCAATGGCTAAATTTTTTAGCCAACGCCGTAATTTAGCAAACTAGGTATAATTGCACAATTTTACAAAACATTGGGTTAGTTTTGCACTTTCACATTTTACAGGGTTATATCTGCACTTCTCAATTTAATAGGGTTATTTTTGCACTTTTCTCAAAATTATTGTATGAAAGTACTATCAATTATAAATATATGTACGATTAAGAATGTGTTTGGTAGAGCTGTGCTTATAAGCAAAACTAGCTTATTTTGAAAGCAGAGGCAGACAAGCTTCCGCTTTCCCCTCAAAAATAGATTGTGCTTTCAAAATAAGATGTTTTTTTAACACTTTACCAAACATTAAAAAGTGTTTTGTTTATGAGCAAAATAGCTTTAAAGCTCAGCAAACAGAGCCAAAAAATGTTAAACTAAATGAAAGTATGATTTCAAATTGTTATTAGGGGCCATTGGGTTCAAACAGGGAAAGGAAAAGGTATCGGGAAAGGGAAAGAAAGATAAAGGAAAGAAATAGCGCTTATTTTTTTAAATCTGTTTGGTTTAATTATGGAAAGTGAATCAAATTCTCTTTTATTCCCTTTGTTAATGTTTGGTTCACACCACGGAAACAAATATTAATTTCTAACAATATTTATAATATAGCATATATAAGCATAAATTATTTCCATGATCAAATCTGCTAAAAATATATATAAATGTTTCATGAATTATTGTCATGTCTTGTTCATATATAAAAAATTAATATAAAATATGTAGTCATCATCTTTTATTTATTCATATGTTGTATGTGATTAAAAAATTGTATGTAAATCTATTTACAATTTATCGTAAATCTTTCATTTACATATTGTCTTCTTTACATATTTTTATTTTCATGTCTTTTTAAAAAAATGTAAATCACATACGACATACTCATTTAAAAATATGCAGTTCATCATATGTAGTTTATTTAATATAAAAATGTGCTAATAATGACGTTAAAAAATCTCATAAGTACATCTTTCAAGAATGAACATCTCAGAGGATATAAAAATCGAATTCAATATTTTTTAAGAAACATAAAATCGATGCAAATTCAAAATTTTACATAATGCGTGGTATCCACCAACACGTAAATATTTTCTAGAAAATTAGTTAAAATTAAAAAAATCAAAAATTAATTATTCAACATTAGGAGTGGAAAAATAGACATGTAACCCGTGGGTCAAATGGTTAATCTATTTCTAAACCCGGGTGGGTATGGGTAAAATGGGTAATGGGTAATGGATAATGGGTTAAATGGGTAATGGATCAAATATGTAATTGAAAAATGTGGGTCGGGCGGGTTTGGTTTGTGGGTTGACTGTGGGTTTACCCATATGGGTTGAAACCCGTGAATTGACCCATATCACATGTGCTTGTATATAACCATATGGGTCAATATATGGATTGAAACTCGTGGATTTACCCATATGTGTTGGTATATAAACCTTATATGAGTCAATAATGGGCTGAAACTCGTAGATTTTAACCATATGTGTTGGTATATGAACCCATATATGTTCATAAATGAGTTTAAACCCATGGGTTTACCCATTTCGACCAATGAAATTATAATATTATTTTTTCACGTATGAAATTTTTTTGTCTTAAATTTATTAAATTTAAAGTATAACATTATCACTTAATTTATTAATATTTATATTATATAAAGTTAATATATATATTACTTAAAAAATAGTTCATATGAAAATTATAGTTTTATTTAAATTCGACCCATGTACAACTCAAAAAATGAAATTATAATATTTTATTGAAATCATAATCATATAATTTTTATTTGGGTAAAATACAAATATAACCCTATTAATTTTAAAAAGTACCAATATAACCTTGTATAATTTGAAAGTGCAATTTTAACCCTAACATTTGCATCAAATGTGCCGATATAACCTTTTGACACTATTTCGACATTGACTTGAAATTTTCCGGCATTGACCAAATAAAAAAAGACTAAAATAACCCTAATCTTAAAACTAAAAATGCAAAGACAAAAATATCATATTCTTCTTCATCCTCTTGACAGCTGCTCCACCACCACTACCGCCACCAGAATACCATCGTCACCGCCGCTCCATCATCACCGCTGCCGGCGGAATCTGGAGTTTCGCCGAAATATAAATTCACCACCTCCACTACCTCACCACCGCCGCCGCCCTCCTTCTAGACCCGCTTCTTCCCCCTCGACCTACTTCACCGCCGAGCTCCTGATTCACCACCACCTAATTCATCGTCGCTTCTCCCGATTCACTGCTACCACCTGATTCACCGCCGATCTCGACATAAAAGTGTGCTCTCCTCCTCCGCCCGATTCGCTCTCCTCGCCTCTCTATCCTCTTGGTTTGCTCTCGCCCCTCTATTAGCCACCACTAGGATCGCCTCCTCCTATTCCACTGCTCAGAAACATCACGGGATCCCATTTTAGAAGCACCACCCACCTGCTCCACCCCTTCTCCGCCATCACCATTCCAAAATCCCCCGTGCAGAGCGACTCCCACAGTGCATCCGCCAACTCCACGGTCCCGTCCTCCGCCCTACACACCGGAATCACCGCCACGAAAGTCGTCTCTGCCACCTCCCCTATATTTATTCTCACAACAGGGTTTCATATCTTCGTCGCCATCGTCTATAGCAGATCTTTACGGGTGAGTTTTTGCAAACATGTATTGTGAATTGCATATCGGCGACGGGTATTACAAATGTTAGGGTTGAAATGTAAGTGTGATGAGTTTTTGTGAGAGAAGATATTTTTAGTTTAAATTTGTCCTTTCAATATTTTTGTTTTAAATTTTTTTTAATCAAGGTTATAATGGTCATTTTAGTGGTTTCCGGCCAAATTCGGATTTCCAGGGTTAGATTGACACTTTTGATCAAATAATATGGTTAAAATTGCTTTTTTAGATTTTACATGGTTATATTGGCACTTTCGACCAAAACTTAGGGCCATTTTAGAACATAGCTCTTTTTATTTTGATAATAAATATAAAGTATAATTTTATTTTAGGTGTAGGTTTTATGAAGAATGACATTTAGAAAGAGGTGGAGAATCAAAATGGATGATTATAGAAGTTAGGGAATCCTAGTCCTAGGGTAAGACTAGGGAAACATGATACATCCAATTGGATAAAATTGTGCTCCCTCCGTCCCAGCCGATTCTGCACACATTCCTTTTTTGGATTGTTCCAGACAATTCTGCACATTTTTCCAATTAAGAAAGTTTTTATACATCATTTGACAAATATACCCTTAAAACAATTGAAAGTTACTCCAAAAACCTCACTTACTCCTCACCTCACAGAAACTCTCGCCTCCCCATTCTTCATCTCATCCCTCACATTTCTCTCTCTCTCTCTCTCTCTGTGATTTCTCACATTTCCCAATCTTTATCTGCAAATCCTAAAGCCCATTCCCAATCTTCATATGAAAATTTTTATCTGCAAATCCCTTGATTGCAAATCTCATTCCCATCTCAATCGGGCCTTGAGTGGGAATTGAATAGTGAAGAAGCCGGGTTAGTAGTTCGAGTGAGAATCGGGAGTCGAGCTCGAGGTTAAGACAGATATGCTGAGGAGATGTGAGGTGGGGGAGAGGCGAAGGAGGAGGACATGTAAGAAGGAGGAGGTGGTGGATCTGGGTGAGGGGAATGTTAGGAGATGCTGGGAGTGGTGAGGCGGAGATGCTAGGAGAGGTGAGGTGAAGGACAAGTGATGTGGGGGAGATAAGGCGGAGGAGGAGGCAGCAGATCTAGGGAGGAAAGATAACCAAATGGTGAAGAAAGAAGGCATGGATAATTTCAACTTTTCAAACATAAAAAAATTTAAACACTTTCATTCTCTCTCTGCAGAATTCGCTGGGATGGGGGGAGTAAAGTGCTAAAATGACTTTCACTTTAGGTTGAAAGTGCTAATATAACCTTGCAAAATGAGAAAATGCCAAAATAACCCTAACTTTATGGTACAATGTGCAGTTATAACCTTTTGGCATGATTTTGGCATTGACCAAAGGAATTGAGCATTGACTAAATTTGAAATGATAAAAATACCCTTTACCCTTAAAGCTGAATTTTTATTACCCACTTTACCCATTTTCTTCTTCTTTAAACCCTCACCTGCCCTAGCCACCACCCAACCACCGCCTCGAAGCCCACCAGAGGCTTCAAATTCTGGCCACCCATCTCCTCTACCTCCTTCTGGCCACCTCAAAACGCACCCGGGACCTCCTCCCGCCTCAAAAATCCAGAAACACCTTCTCCCTCGAAAACCCAAAAACCCAATTCTGCGTTCAACACCCATTTTCGTTCAGCTCTCCGCTCAATTCTCCGCTCATCGAAGTGGAACCAACTTCTCTGTTCAGTTCTCCGTTCAGCATTCAAAAACCCAGTCTTGCTCCATTTCAGACTTGATAGCTCAATTTGAAATACAGGAGTAGACAAAATGGACATGATCATTGCCTGTAATTAAGATATAATCAAATGTGAACACATTCATTTCCCTTGTTCATCAGACTTACCCCTTTGTGAGAATAATCTAGTATCGCCGCTTCTTTCTTTTGTTTATGGTCATAATGTCTTTTAAATTCTTTTCTTTTTTTCTCTTTTTATTCAGAGGCAAAATGGTCATTCTATTAAATTCCAACCAAACTTCTCGTGTCCAGGGTTAGATTGACACATAAATAATAAATTTAGGGTCATTTTAGCACTTTCTCATTTTACGGGGTTATATTGGCACATTCGGACTAAAGTCATGGTCATTTTAGCACTTTACCCAACTAAAAATAAGGAAAAAGAATGATAAAAATAAACTAAACAATAATAAAGGGAATCAAGATCTCAGATTCTCTTTCCTGATTCACTCCAACCAACCGTCCCCTTAATTTATTGATTAACCACTACTCCCTCTGTGCCAAGATTAATGGCACAATTTTTTTTTCACAGTCCTCATTGATCATGTTCGACCATTAATATCTCTAGCTGCATATAATATTTTTGTACAACAAATTGATATTTAGAAAATATATTTTGAGATAAATCTAACAAAATATCCCACATGGCATTTTTATTATGTATATATTATTTTTTGAGTAAAGTACTAAAATAACCCCACCTTTGGCTGAAAATGCCAATATAACCCTGCAATTTGAGAAAGTGTCAATCTAACCCTGGACTTGGCTAACTTTTTAGTCAATGACCGTTGACCGGAATCCAGCGAGATGACAATTTTGCTCTTGTTTTAAAAAATTGAAAAAAATTGAAAAACAAGTAATGACAATTTTCCCTTTAATATACCCTTGTTTGAATTATTTCCCTTCGCCTGAACCATTTCACTTCCTCCTCCTGAACCCTAACGGTGTAAACCTCAAGTAGCGGCGGTGAGTACGAGATTGGGGACCGGGCCCACCGGCTTGGAGGTGGAGGACCAGTTGGAATCCAAAATCGTCGTCCTGAATCAGAGGAATGCTTGGAGCGGGGGTGAAATGCGTCAGCCTGAATCGGAGGAATCCAAATCGTCGGCCTTAATCGGTGGGGATATGATTCTTTACCCCAATGAGAGAGTTTTCAACACCATTGCGTAGTCTTAATCTGTGGGGCTAGGTTTCTCAAAACCATCGCGCAGTTCTCAATTCGTAATATGGGGGAGGAGGGTAGCGACAACGCGATGGTGGGGTACGACGAAGGGTCGTGAAGGGGGATGTGAGTCACGATGGTGCAATGGTGGAGTACAGAGGGGAGGTTAATGCTGTCTTGGGGCTAGGGTCCGGCGGTGGCGATGCGATTAACTTTGTTTCTGATGGCGGCGAGAACTGAGGGAATTGATTGTGGGTAATGGCAAGGAAATGGTGGTGGTAACGGGTACGCTCAGCTGCCGTGGAGACGCGTGAATCAAAAGTGCTAATCAGTCGACTTGCTTCCGTCAAGGGCCAAGAACGACGGTAAACTTTCCAGATTTTTATTTCCTTTTTATAGGTTTCTACTCTTTAGTAATGTATTAGGGGATTCGCCAATTATTTTGATGTAGAGTTTGGAATCGAATTGAAATCTCTCTCATTCTACTTGAATTTGTTTGTGATGAGTGAGGATGAAAAATACCATTATTGGTGGGAAATCAGATTAGGTTTTTGGCGGCAGTGAAGATGGTGGAGGTGGCGCGGTTAGGGTGGTGGAGGTGGAAGAAGGCGGCAGGCTGGCGGAGGTGGGGTTCAAGTGATTGAGAATAAGGGTAAATTAGGTATTTGATTTTTCAGTTTTGGCTTAGAGGGTATTTTGGTCATTTCAGTTTCTAGTCAATGTCGGAATATCATGGGTCAATGTCGCAATTGGGGAGTTTGGTTATATCGGCACAATTTTTTTAAAGTTAGGGTTAGATTGTCACATACAATAATCAGTTTGGGTTATTTTGGCACTTTCTGAGATTGCAGGGTTATATTGGCACTTTCACCCAAAAGTCAGGGTTATAAATGTATTTATCCCCTTTTTTTATGAAAGTTTGTCTTGTATAAATCAAATCACTTCAAAAGTTTAACATTTTGGCTATCACCCCAGCCCTATACCAGCCCATTTACAAGCCCAACACATTTAACAACTTAATAATCTAAAATTGCAACAAATTTAGCAAAAAAATAAAACAGAACAGAACGGTACCATTGCTTCAGCTCCAGCCATATGTTTCATCACACTTCTCTATCCATCAATTCATAACAACACCGAGCATCTTCTTATACTTATTCTTCTTCCTCCATTCACAAGAATTGATTTGGAATGTCAGTGTTTCAACCTTCAGTTTTTGCTTCGAGAATACCCTTATATTCCTTTCTTTCCATATATAATAGAAAGCTGTAACTACCTGAATAAACTTCATGTTTTTTTGGCTAGCTGAAAAAATCATTTCTTCAAATCTCTTATGCTCTTCTTCTCACCTGCAAAGCACAGAAAATCTCTTGTATGTATTTACATTCTATATAAATGTGATTTGCTGATTCTGGGACTGAGTCACATAAACAAAAAAAAGGTCATGATTTCTAAGAATTCCAAAACCATGCAGCCTACCTGAGGTAGCTAATTTCCCATTCAAGAACAGCCATAGGAAGAATCTATGCTTTGGTAAGATCAGCTTATGCCAGAGGATTACGAATTTAACTCTCACTTCATCTCCATCTTTCAGCCCATTATAGACTTCAGCTATTTTCAATTTCCCTCATTTATCTCTGCACAACTTCAGCTCTAGGAAGATTTTGTTTCTAATCTTAAGCAAGAATTTCCAAACCCAACTTTGAGAGTCAGTTGCCTTACAGTTACACAACTTCTTCCCCTTCATATAATAGGTTTGTAACCACTGAATCCACTGAATCTCCTCATTTTGATCAATATCCCATAAGTGTTGGCATAATGCAGCTTGATTCCAAACACCAGGATCCCTTACACCCATTCCACCATATTTCTTTCCTTTGCTAATAACATTCCAAGATGCAGCAGTGAACCCTTTTTTATCTTCATCTCTTCTCCACAAATGGCTAGAATATTTTTTTTTACTATTATACTATTTATACTTTCAGGAACCTTCATAATGCAACCCCAATGCCCATTGATACTTAGTAGCACATAATTTATCAACTGTAACTTCCCTGCACGTGCAAGATTTCTAGATCCCAACTTTTAATTCTCCCTCTTATCTTTTCCAGCAAACATTCACAATCAGTTTTATCCCATTTTATAGAAGACAGAGGAAAGCCAAGATATTTCATAGGAAACTCACATTTTACAATCTTCAAACAACCAACCAAGAACAGTTGATCAGTTTCACTCATTTAGAGAAATATATTTTGGACTTACTTATGTTTACTTCCAGTCCTCTGACATACCGGAAATCCTCCAAAGCCTTTTTTACCCCATACACTGATTTTTTTATCTACACTGCAAAAAAATAACAAGTCATCTACAAAAAGCAGAGAATGAACACCAATTTTCTTGCACCTTTGGTGATATTCTATATTTATATGTTTTTGCTTAAATGACCCGTTCAACATCCTAGTTAGGTATTCCACAATATAACAAGCAGCAATGGAGACATAGGATCACTGTGCTTTACTCCTTTTCCAACTTTAAATAATTCAAAGAATATGTCATTTATTGTCAAACAGAATGATGAATTCTTAATGCATCTTTCTATCCAGCTAACCATAAAATCAGGAAATTTAAGCATCCTCAACCAATCCAATAAAAAAATATCATCCTACATTGTCAAATGCTTTACTTATATCAAGTTGCAGCACAAGCTAGGCTTCATATAGTAATTTCTATATATATGTGCAATAATTCTTGAGCTAAGAGCAGATTATGAGAAATGTGCCTACCTTTTATAAAAGAACTTTGATTTTAACTTATTATATTAGGTAATACAGATCTCATCCTAGCCCAAAGAAATTTTTTGATCATTTTATAAATCACAGAACGACATGCAATTGGCCTAAAGTCTGAAGGTGCCTGTGGGAGGGAAACTTTAGGCAACAGAGTAATTACAACATTACTAAAGACAACAAGTATTTGTAAATTGAGACTGGTTTAGTGGTAAAAACACACCCTCTATAATTGTGAATATCATAGCAATTTCTTGATAGGGATTGTCCAGCGTCATGAGACTATGCCTGCAGGTGGTCGATAGTAGTGAGATAGTGGTGGTTCCGAGAGGCAGTTTGTTGGTGGGGCAATGTTTGGGTGTCTCAGGAAGGCATTCCTAGCTATTCAAATGGATGGAGTTTCAGGCTCCACTGAGTTTTAATAGATTAAATGATGGTGTCTCCTAGTTAGATCCTAGATTATGTTAATATATAATTTGGTTGTTTGTATGTAATATATTTTTTAAAAGACAACATGTATTTCATCACCATTAAAGAAACCTTGCAGAGCACCTGTAACTTCTTTACCAACTAAGTCCCAAGATTCCTTGAAAAAATGGCTAGTAAAACCATCCTTACCAGGACTCTTGTCTGAGTGGATGCTTATGAGAGCAGACTAAACTTCTTCATTACTAATAGGCTGGATCATTTTTTTCTTGCTAATGCACATTTACAAAATTTCCATACTCCACCACTTCCATATCAATTTTTCCATTCTTTTTACTCCAACCAACTAGGTTTTTGAAATGCAACATTAGTTGTTCCTCGACATCCATCTGTTCAGAATACTCAGTGTTTCCCATCCTTAGATTAACAATGTTACTTTTGTATTGTTTAGCCTTCAAAGCAGAGTAAAATAATTTTTTAGGTCTGTCCCCTTTATTGAGGGTCAAAGTTTTTCAAGTTTGACTTGGAAAAAGCAATTGTGCTATTAATCTTGGGATGAGGGGAGTATACATGAGTACTATTTTGGGAGTTTTATTCAAAGAAGAATTGACCCGGACTCTGTTTGGCAGGGCTTATAACCAGTTTTGCTTATATGCAAAACACTTTTAGTGCTTGGTAAAGTTCTAAAAAAACCGCTTATTTCAAAAGCAGAAACTATTTTTGGGGGAAAAGCAGAACTTGGTATTCTCCTGCTTTCAAAATAAGTCAGCTCTACTTATAATGGCATGTGCAATGGATGTTTCCTTGTGGTTTGTTATTGGAAAGAAACCACAAATCCCCACAATGGGGGTTTCTTTGTTGTTCCAATTAAATGAAACCGGTCAATGGTTGCTTCATATAGCAACTGGTCCACTGACTTCACACCATATGCACCTGGACCGACACATCACCGCGGGCCATTCTTTTGTCCCCAATGAAAAATGTGGCAGCCTTTGATTGGACCACGTATCCCACTAAGCCACCAGCTTTTTTTAAAAATCACTTTGCTTTGGACACGTGGTGCCACATGATTAGACCACGTGTCTGAATGTAAATTTTAAAAAATTCCTGGTTTTATTTTTAAAATTTTGGATTAAATGTTTTTCTAACCCTGCCTTTAGGCTGAAAGTGGCAATATAACCCAGCAAAATGAGAAAGTGCCAAAATAACCCAACTTTATAATGTATGTGTCAATCTAACCCTGGAAGCCATTGACTCCAATAGTCAACACTGGATTTTAAGGAAATGACAATTTTACCCTCGAATTAAAAAAGAAAAAGAAAAATGGAAAAGACTCTTTTTTCTTTGTTTTTAATTTAGGGGTAAATTCGTCATTTCCTTAAAATTCAGACAATTCTGGTGTTGACTATTGAAATGGCTCCCAGGGTTAGATTGGCACATATAGTACATCATAAAGTTAGGGTTATTTTAGCACTTTCTCATTTTGCAGGGTTATATTGGCACTTTCAGCCTAAAGGTAGGGTTATTTTAGCACTTTACTCTAATTTTTATACTCCCTCTGTCCCAGCCAAACTTGCACAAAATCTTTTTTTACGGTCTCCAATAAGAGTCCGTCTCTTGAAAGACGGTCTTTCCATAAGTAATGGAATGGAAAGACCAAGGTTTAAAGTGTAAATTAAAAGAAATTAAGATAAAATTTTCGGGTTGTATGAATCGGGTTATAA
>JAULKM010099329.1:0-10922 GCA_032355605.1 Rubia tinctorum
CCAACAACCAATGTCACAGATCAGATATTTCGAAAATAACAGATATCAATCACAGATGTTTCGAAAATAACAAAACAGTTGTTTCGAAAATTTTAAACAGATTTCGAAAACTTTAAACAAATTTCGAAAATCTCCACTTCCAATATAAATTAATTCGTTTCAAGACTGTTGGAGTTTATATTGGAAATATCACACCATTTGGGCTACAGTTGTCTTCCCTTGGAGCCCCATGCCGATAATGGTAATGACAGGTAAGTCACTCTAATGGCATGACTTAGTTAACATGCTTATCACATTCACAAAAGCATTTTCCCTCCCCCCAAACATTGAATCATCAACTCAACCGGTTGAACCCCAATCTTATTTGCTTCTATGTAAAGCTCATCTAAGGATGATAGAACATCCTTGAGCTTATGAGCCATCTTAGGATGAATAAAAACAACATTGGAACATGAAAAGCAATTGCGTACCTTGTCCCTCTTTCGAGACTCCATCTTTTTTCTAAGCACCTGATAGCTGAATTCCTCCAACACAATCTGAGCATCAAGGGTAACCGACTGGAGCTTTTTCAGCCAAAGTTTCACAACTCTCATAGTTATCTGCTTGCTCTGGGCGTCGAAGAGCAAAACTTGAATCACTTCCAGCTTATCAGCCACCTTTCTCATTTGTTTCTTCATACCCCAAGCCAGGCACACCTCTTTAGCAATGAGTGAAGCCACCGTCTTCAAGAGAGCCTCAGTAACAAACCCAATCGCAGCATCCGCCATCAGAGATACAGATCGAGTGGTTAAGCTCAGAGATACAAATTGTGAAGCAGTCAGAATATCAAAAATATCCGCAAGCACCAATCTTGAAGAACAATTAAGGTCTGCAAGCACAAACCCTAGGTTTTGGTTTTGGAATCCACCAGAGAAAAAATAATCTCAAAAATAGTATTATGAATGATAAAAAAATATCCCAATAATAAAATAGGTCTTTAAATACTAAAAAGAAATCCTAGAATAATAAAAAAGGAAATTTGGAATTATTTTTGAAATAAAAAGAAAATCGAAAAACACTAAAAAAACAGTAAATTTCCATTTTGAGGCCTTAAATGACCTCAAATGGAAAAAACAGATCCCAATTTATGATTCTACTCATTGAGATAGTTCCAACGCATCTGGCCTCACCTGATTCTGACTCCGAACACAAAAGTTACGTTTAAAACTGTATCGATCCTTTACGGCGATCCATCGCTTCTTCAATTTTCGCCGCCATTCACCCTGCATCAGTTCTTTAACAAATTAGAGCAAAAAATTAGTAGATTTTTGAAGTAGTACTCAAATAGTAACATATAATTAACTCATACTTGTGTGCTTGGCTTTCCATTAGTAGTAGAATTTATAAATCGGGATGAAAACATTTCTTAGAAGTATCTATCAAGTTTCCTATACGGGGACATCCCCGGTAAGGGTTCTTCATCCTGGGAGCCGTCCCCGTGCAACATGTTCCTTCACCAACTAAATTGGATCTTGATCACTAGAAATGGAGAGAGAAGATATATATTCAATAGACTAACTTATAATTTTTCCCGTCATATTATGGCGATGTTTAGTTATTTTTCTTACCACATCATGAAAATAGCCTTTGTAATCACTTACTCCCTTCGTTCCAGGGGAATGTGCAGAGAGAGAAGTCTTTGCTAGAAATTTTTCCTGGACCCCACACTACTCTGACCCCCCTCCCCCGGTGCTACTGATTAACAAAAAAAGACAAGGAAATTTGGGAAATTATGAGGGGTAATTTTCCCTCCTTTTCATTAATGGTAGCCCTTCCCACCAGGTTTATTTGTTGGGAAGACGCTAAAACCTTGCTTTTTTGCTACTGCTCATGTACTTTTACAAAAAAAATTACAAACTAAATCGGAATCCCTACATTATAAATACATACATCCAAAGCACATTAAATGCTCAAAAAACTGGAAGTTCATATGCTCTAACATCTGCTCCAATCACAGCAGCCAACCCCAACCCCAAAAAGTTTAGTGTTTGTTGGGGAACCCTCAGATAGGTTTTACACTACATTGAGCCATCCCGAGTCAACCGATCGAGGGTGCTGGTTGCTCTCAGTATTGTGCATCTTCCCCTTCCTTATTGTTTTTTAGATCGATGTGGAAGAATCTTACGAAAGAAGAGAGGCATCATTTGGGAGAATTTCTTTTGGAGAACCACAACGATGGGAAGCTTCTGCATTTGAAAAGGTTGGAGGCAGCAACAATGTTTGATTGTTGCATGCGCACGGTGAGCACAATCTAGGATCTAACTCGAGCTCAAATGGCACAAGTAAGACCACTTGACTTGCATCATCGGATGATGGGGCACTCTCTGCAGAATAAGAAAGATATCAACCTCGATGCTTTGAGGGCATTGCCTGCAATTAAGAGACGCACAATAAGGGGAATAACAAAAGCACTAAACATTGGGAAGAGTAGGGTTCAAGGGGTAGTGGCAGCCAAGGTAATAAAAAGCCATACAAACAACATTAAACCAACTCTCACATAACACAACGAGGTATCATGTATGTGGTTTGTTTTAGAACAGCTAAATGCACAACTGAGATTTAGATCAATGGACCATGTCATTCACATAGACGAGAAATTATTCTATTTAAGCCAAGAAACAGTGAGGTACCTGTTGGCCCAGGATGAATCGGAGCCCTATCGCACATGTAAATACAAGTCTTATATTCCAAAATTAATGTTTATATGTGCTGTTAGTAGAGACCTATATGAGGGGAAGGTGGATATAATTATTATTTGATGGAAAACTAGGAATATTTCCTTTTGTTTAAGATCATGTAGCAATTAATAGCAGCAAGAATAGGCCAGCGGGGACAGTGGAAAAATTCCATTACCGAAGATCACAAGAGATGTCATAAGAGCAAAGATAATCCAGGAAGTAATCCCCATAATCAAAGAAAGGTTTCCAGCACACATATTGGGAAAGTTCATACACATTTAACAAGATAATGCAAAAGCCACATTTTTTCAACCATGATCTAGATTTCAGGGCAGTGGCTGAAACTGATGGTTTTACCATAAACCTAGTCAGCCAACCAGAAAACTCACATGACTGTAACATCCTAGACTTAGGATTTTTTAACTCCATTCAAAGCTTACAACAAGAACATGCATCATCTAATGTGAAGGAGTTAATAACAGTAGTGCAATCAGCATACGAAAGGGAAGATGTAACTACTTTGAACAAGGTGTTCATCACACATCAACAATCGATAATAGAAATACTGAAAGCACGTGGGTCAAATAGGTAGAGATGCCCCACATAAACAAGGACATACACATAAGAGAAGGGACTCTCCCGAGATCACTACATGTAAGTGAGGAGGTCGTAAGAGACAACATTGAACATCTTATCAACAAAAGGGCAATAGAAGAATCAATCATTCCATTGATGCATGCCCTAGGTTATCAACCTTAAATGCACAATTGTAAATATTTTGGGGGTTGATAAAATGGCATAGTTTACAAGCCAGAAACATCCCACTTTTGGTATAAATGGGATGTTCCAAGACCAACCCCGGTTAAATGTTCATTTTGGCAATGGCATTTACCTTTTTTTAAAAGTGTTTCGTTTATTTTTAATTTTGTTATACTACCTCATGTATGTGGAAAGATCCAACCATTATGTACAATGATGAAGACTCACAACGACATCACAGCAAACCATAGAGGCAGGTTTAATCACATATATCCTCAGGGAAGATGCATAATCACAGTAGGATGCAATCACAGTAGTAAAAACCGCATAACAGAGAGGCAGGCACAGTCATGACACAATCACAGCAGTACAAACCATATAACAAAGAGGTGAAACTCAGAAAAGATGCATAATCACATAATTCCTCGAGCCCATGAAGCAATCAAGGGCTCTCACACATAAGCAGGGCGGTATGCATTCAAATGTAGGCACGTGGCAACATAAATATATCACAGATTTCATCGAGCCCCTGCAAGAAGCAGGGTCTCTCGCACATAACACATAAAGGGCACCAACATGCCTCATGCTTCAAAAAATAAACGAGTGAGGAACAATATTACAGGATTTGAAGACATCATTTTGTCTTCAGAACATGAAATCATATGAGGGAGGATGCATAAGGGATTCCCCCCCCCCTTTATGTCATTTTATACTATCAATCTGTATCACATTAACTATCTAGGGAAACATCATTCATGGTTTGCATTTGCAAGCACAACACACACCCGTTATAATAAAAAGTAAGCCAAAACATTAACCAAAAATGGCAAATCACAGAAACCCTAACAGGGGAAGGAGTGAGACTTATCTTTTATTCGGCCGTCGTAGAAAAAACAGAGTGGATCTAGGGTTTCCGCCGCCTCGCGTCACACTCCTTCCTCAGCCATGGAAACAAAAGATAAACCATGGCATTTCTTCCCATGAGAGGTGTTCTCTGGGTTGTTTGGAGTACCAGATTCCCAGGGGAAGCGCATCGCCCCGGCGACAGGGGTCAAGGTAGAATCACCGGCGACTCTGCGGCTAGGGTTTAGGCTCTCTACCCCTACACGGTGGTCTGCGTCGCGATTAAGAGTAAGAATATCAATATGCAAGTCAGCGGACGGGGGTTTCATATCAAATTCACCATCTAAAGCACAAGATTCCACCGGATCTGGGACGGAGAAGCATTTACAACGGTCCGAGACTGGCGGTTCCTAGAGGGTGGTGTCACCCCTCCAGGCGGAGGTGGTATCATCCGCCTCCATCTCGGGAACGTATTTTGACTTACCGTAAGTGTCAGAAGCGTAGCACAAAGAACATCTCCGACACAATTGACTGGATGATATGGTCGGAGATGACATTTAAACCCACAAATGAATGCTGGGGACAAAGGATCTGTGAAAAAAAAAGGCTACATTGATGAGAAAATTGGGGAAGCTGAATGTGACAATGATCTATGGTTTCAGATGGAAGAGAGATGAGCGTATGAGAGAAGTAGAGAAAAGATGAGTGAATTGAGTGTGTTGAATGAAAGCATTCAATGCATGTGAAGTGGGCAGAAATTTTTCCACTGCCCAAGATGCATTGATTGAGAAAGAGAGTCGGTAGTGGAGAAAATAAAATGGGTTTAATTTTTGAATCTGGAACGGTTGGAGTAGTTTCTATATTATTGTCTTGAATATGTTTTGTTTGGGTTTAAGTGTATTAGGATTAAGGTTTATTGGTTTAAGTAAGTTTAATTTGGGTTGAATCAGATGTAAGAGGAGTGGGCTGGTGGTAATTTATGAAATAGGTAGAGTTAGTTTAGGGAATCCAGGCCTTCTTTTTTGCCAAATGGGGTAAGAAAAAAAAAGAGTGCAGATTTTCCTGGGATACTCATATAAGGAAAGTGTGCAGATTCCCCTGGGACTGAGGGATTGTCATACTTACCATTACCACCAACCAATTCACCTTCAGTATAAATATTATTGGTATATAAGTATAAATAAGTATAAATATTATTGTGTGATACATTGTTAGATTCATTATAACATATATTTTCACAATATCAATTTTTTACAAGTTTTAATTATTTTCAATGAAAGATATTAAAGATCAAACATTTGTCAAGTCAACTGATGAACGTCAAAGTGTTCAGTTTGAATTGGGATGGAGGGATTACCTATCTTGAAAATATACTTAGGCATTTATATTGATCTTTAGGGATACTTTCTTTTATTCCAGTGCACACTTGATATAAATTTTCACATCGGTTTTTTAAAAACTATATAACTAATATATAATGTACTCTTAGATTACCTCATATTAATGCCAATTGTTTTAATATGGAAATCCAAAATATCTTGAAATTTAACATGGTATCAGAGTCTTGGTTGGGTTACTAGGCTGATGTTGGGATCCCCATTAAATTGGACTCGATATTGGGTCGTGGAGTGTTCCACGTTTGCACGTGAGGGGACATATTGATATAAATTCTCACACCAATTTCTTAAAAACTTTTATGACAAATATATAAGGTTTTGAGTTACTTCCAATTAGTATCAATTATTTTAAGATGAAAGGGCAAAATACCTTAAAATTTAAGAACACTATATGCATTTCATCTTTTGATGAGAAACCACAAGCCCCTATCCCGAACATATCAACCCAACTCCACAACATCAGCCTAAAACCACAAGCCCCTATCCTATGGTCTGAGTGTTTGCCTGTACCTTCGTCACCGACTCAACAAGGAATGGAATATCCTCCTCCTCCTCATTAACCTGTTTATCCCTCATATTTTCGTGCAGTTGATGATAGTTAGCATACCATGGTTACCTGGTCCAAGATTCACAGCCTTAAGGCCAAAACCGTCACCCCTATCAAACATCCCTTGCTTGCTGTTCTTGATCTCTATTTTGAACCCAAAACACATTCCCAAGCATCCAAATTACCTGAATGGCAGAATGCAATGCAACTTTATTTTGATGCCCTTTGCATAATAGGACATGGACACTTCTCTAGCCTCCCTGTAATATTGTTGGTTGTAAGTGGGTGTGTGAGATCAAACGTAAGACATGTGGCTTTACTGAGCACTATAAGGCGCGACTTGTTGCCAAGGGCTTCAATCAAGGGAAGTGATTATGTTAACACTTCCAGTTCCATGGTAAAGCCCACTACCATTCACATTGTTATTGATATTGCTCCCACTCTCCACTAGCCCTTATCAGGTGGATATCGACAATGATTTCCTTAATGGTAATCTTTTTAAGAATGTCTACATGACTCAGCCTCCAAGGTCCATTGATCAGTCATGTCCACCCCGAGCATAATTCACTAAGCTTTGTCTTTTTCTTCTAGATCATGGATTCGTCTCTTGCAAGCCATACCTTGTGACCAAATTTTTTTATATAGTAAAGAAGGATGAATGTCAAAAGAACTTTAATGGTGAGAATCAACCTTGTGACCAAAATATTTTATATAGTTAAATATGGTGACTTAAATTACTGTTTTAAGAATATAATAACTAAAAGGTGAACATCATCATGATATGTTGACCAAAATATTTTTTTATGGTTGCCCTTGTTTAAATGATACAGTTATGTTGTCTGAAATGTTTACGAAACGTGAGAGTGATTCAACTTCAGTGATAAGATTTAATCCCATTATTCTTTTAACTCCGTTTTCGGATTGTGATTGATGTCAACTCCGGAAAAACTATTATTCTTACTTCCTTCATCTCCTTACGTATTATCAAAAAGTGTCAATATAACTTTCCAATCACATTTCAGCGTTGAGTAACCTATTTAGTCGTTGACCAAAATAGAAAAGATGAATTTACCCTCGAACATTTCAGCTTTTATTTTTTATTTTTTCATTTTACCCCTTCTATTTCCGCCAGCCACCACCACTACCCCAAACCCTCACCATACCGCTGCTAAACCCTCACCCGCTACCACCCTACCCCAGATCGCCACCAGCTATCCGCTCCCGCTCGCCACCACACCAGCCATCAACAGCTCTACTGGGCGAATCGAAATCGAAGCCTTGAATCGAGATTCAAGACTCGAAGAGGAAATGAGCTTGTGTTCTTCACTCCATCAGCGTCGACGAGTGCTGGCACAAGCACGACAGTTTCCTTGACTACCTCGTCGACATCGACCGCATCCTCAAGCTCTGGAACTCGTTGGAATCCATCTGCCTCTACGGGCTCTTCCACTCCACCTACTCCAACTCCTACATCAACCTCGTCATCTTCGACGCTCCACCGGCTGCGACATTGTCCGCCGCCACTTCGACGAGGCAACAAGAGGCTAATCCACCTCTTCTGCATTGTCTCCCGCCAGACGCTAATCCACGTCGACTTCCTCTTCCACTACTCCGACGAAAAGCTTGCGGAACACCTCTATATCTCCGAAGTTTCTCTATCAAACGCTAGGAGAGAGGCTTGTTGCTAGAGTAAATCAGGTTTCTAATTAGATTTGATTGATTCTGTATAGACAAGTTGACTAGGATAAAGTTCTACTAGCACTGGGTTTCCTTATTGTACTCTACTTATCTCTGTCCGTGATACATACATTCATTACGAAAAAATACATTCAATCATGGTATCTGAGCATGTTCTGATCCAAGACCTAAAACCCTAATACATAGCTGGGCCGCCACCTCTCTTCTTCCTTTTCTGGTGCCGACTTCACTTCCCTCCCTCACATCAATTTTTTTCTTCCCTTCCCTCCCTTCTAGACACAAATCCCGGTGTCATATCTATGTAAATATAACTGACAAAAAATTATCATACAATAACCTTCTTCATATGATGCAGATCAATCTCATTTCCACTAACTATCTTCTATGGAAACGTGAAGCAAGTTATGTCCTCAAACCTTAAAAACATTTTGTTCTCCTTCTCCCTTACCTATGACGGCGTCACAGCCAGCCCCACTGGTGGCACAAAATCTAATTCACAAGAAGACTACTTGAAGACCAAGGTAGAGTATGATCAGTGGGTCGATCAAGATCAACGGGTATGCAGTCTTTTGTTCTCTCCTCTCACTCCTGAGGCTCTTTATGAGATTTCAGATTGCTCAACATCCAAAGAAATTTGGGACAATCTTGCTACCATCTTTAAGAACAGTAGCACTTCAACCATCCTCCGCCTTCGTATAGGCACTCATGGTATTCGTAAGACCGATACAGTTCATGAACTCTATTTAAAGTTTAAAGAAAATTTTTGAGCAACTTTCTGTTATGGGTTCTCCGGTCTCCAATGATAATCAAATAATTTGATTTTTAACTGCACTTAGTCCTGAATTTAAAGATTTCTCTGCTCTATTGATAAATTCCTCCCCTACGCCCCTTTATGTCGATGTTTTGTCACGTACCAAAAATCATGAGGAATTTTTGAGGAATTTACAGGGCCATTCAACAGCCACTCCAGGCATTTTTGAGGATTTGGGGCAAATAAAAAAATTGGAAAATTGGGCTTGGATTAAAATTGACATTGATGTTGTTTTGCTGTGAATTCATCATTACAGCCTCTTTAAAATGTACGAAGTGCCCTTACACAATAGTTTAAGTAGGGCTGTTTCAATTTTTTTAAAGTACAGGGGAAGTACTATGAGGTAATGAAATTGACAGGGGAACCAGCATGCCTTAATTACAAGGGAAGCAGCGGCCCTTAATTATATTATAAGGTAGCTCATGACGAAGTACAGGGGAGCTTCCGGTGATGACAGCGACTAAAACGGGGGGATGTCGCGACTAGGGTTCGATGAGAAGTGAGGAAGGGAAGAAGACGCGTCTTCATCATATTAACTATGTGCTGAAATAACCCTGTCTTTTATATCGGAAGTGCAAATATAATCCTGACTTTATTGACTATGTGCTTAAATAACCCTGTCTTTGTATCTGAAGTGTAGATATAACCTTGACTTTATTGACTATGTGCTGAAATAACCATGTCTTTATATCGGAAGTGCAGATATAACCCTGACTTTATTTACTATGTGCTGAAATAAACCTGTCTTTATATCGGAAGTTCATATATAACCCTAACTTTATTGACTATGTGCTGAAATAACCATGTATAACTCTGAGGGGTATTCCGACCATAAAATTTTTAGATTTTATTTCAAGGGTATTTTAGTTATTTCCTTTTTTCTCTTCGCCGGAATTTACTCGGTCAACGCCGGAAAGATAGAATTTGGGTATATCGGCACAATTTTTTCAAAAGTTAGGGTTAGATCGGCACATACAATAATAAGTTAGGGTTATTTTTGCACTTTCTGAGATTGCAGGGTTATATTGACACTTTCAGCCTAAAGTCAGGGTTATAAATGTAAATAACCCATTGTTTTTTGGGTCCCCTACATACCATCTTTTGGTCCCTTACAGCAAAACCACGTTTTTTAGTACCCCAGAAATTCAAAGTGAAAATTTTGGTCCCCAAAATAAGATTCCAGCTGGTTTTCAGGTAGTTTTCATCTTTTGGTCCCCAACCCGATATTATTTCTGATATAGCCAGGGGTATTTTTGTAATTTCACTTATTAAAAATCAGGGTATGGTGGGGTGGTGGTAGGGGGCAGGCGGCGGTGGGTCGTTTCTGGGTTGACTGTGAACGTGGTTGAGAAATAGGTGGTGGAGAATGTGTGGTGGTACAATTGGGGTATGTGCTTGTGGGTGGATTCACGGCGGCGAAAAAGAGGCGCCGCCACAAGAGCATGGTGGCTAGCGGTGGTAGCTGGTTGCAGGAGGTAGTGGTTCGATATGCTTCATGGTCGGAATCTGTTGGCTAGCGGTGGTAGCTAGCTGCAGGAGGTAGTGGTTCGGTATGCTTCATGGACGAAATGTTGGCGGAGTGGAAGAAGAATTTTTTAATTGAAAATATTTTTAAATTATAAAATTATAAAAATACCCTGCCTATATCGGAAATAATATCGATTTAGGGACCAAAAGATGAAAACTACCTGAAAACCACATGGAATCTGGTTCGGGGACCGAAATTTTCACTTTAATTTTTTTGGGCACTAAAAAACGTGATTTTGCTATAAGGAACCAAAAGATGGTAAAATATGATACGTAAGGGATAAAAAAACAATTTAGTCTATGAGTGCGTCTCTTGAAAGACGGTCTTTCCATAAGTCATGGAAAGACCAAGGTATAAAGTGTAAATTAGAAGAAATTAAGATAAAATATTCGGGTTGCATGAACCGGGTTATAAAATTTATAACTACTACATGTTGTATAATAAAACTTTGATATTGCAACAAAGACCTTTTACCTTTTACTATTCTAATTAAACTCCGTCTTTCCATAAGTTTATGGAAATACCGTCTTTCCCAAGACTTTGCCTACAATCAGTATATGGTACAATCGGATACATCGTGAACAGTATCCCCTGTAAATAAATAACAGCATAGATAATAAAT